>JAQSVV010000481.1:0-78746 GCA_036375495.1 Agrotis segetum | reverse complement strand
ACGTGGAACGATTAATTTATAGGTAGGTAGCAAAAGTTTGACAGGAATAAACGCACACTACTTTCGAAATTGTTGAAATCTTAGAAAAATATTGGTATTTTTCATGAAGCAACTGCCTACCTGACCATCAAAACCCAGTAACTGGGTAATACGACATCCATTGAGACTGGTATCTGGTTGTCACACTTTCAAGCTTTGAATACCAGTAACGACTGTCAAAGATCTACAAATTACAGCCAGGACCAACAGTTTTACATGCTTTCTGAGGCACGGTAGAAACTTGCTGTGATACATGGGTAATGGGTATCTATACAAATGACCAACCTCAAAAGCGCAGCTTACCTTAACGATTGAACAGAGCAGCTGTTTATTATTTAGCTGCTCTGTTTATATTAATTTAGCTACGAACTGAGTAGATAAATATCACATGTCTTAATTTTTTTACCAATGTATGATAAAATATGATACCTATAAATTTTTGATAGTGCTACTAATATTTCAGCCATCAAGGTTTTCCATTGTTATATAGATTTTAATATCGCTATTGGTTCGTTTGACTAGGCCAGTCAATCATACTGGAAATATCGACTTGATTCTTAGAATTAGGTTCAGTATAACTCATTAGTCATTAGTCTAGTTTCATTAGACCGGTATAATAATCCTTTTTATGGCAGCGAATGTTGGCCCAAAAACGTTAAGTGAACACATTGTTGTGGAGCAAAAAATATTTCATGTACATTTTTATTACGGTGCTTACCTACTTAGGTACCGTCAAGTTTGGACTTAATGCTGAAAATAATTATCTGTATACAACGAAACAAGAACAATTTACATATTAAATACCAGCCTGCCAGTATTTTATGCTGATAAACTGTTACTTGTTTGTGAGAATGAACACAGTAATCGCGGCTACATAAACCAATTTTTATATCCTTATTTTACCTATTTTTATTATTTCCTTTACTAATAAAAAATAATACTCACTGTCAAGCCACTTCGAATCATATTTTAAGGGTCCTCTTGAACGCGAATTCGCGTCGCCCTGTCGTCAAGTTATGGAGATCCGTTCTGAAGATGACGGTATCCGCTTTGGTGAACTCTGCATTAGTTCCAGAGTAGAGCGCAGGTAAACTACCAGGGTTGCCTCTCTCCACCCATAGGGCTGTGGAGTTATCTGCAGGGTCGTAGGGGCACTTGGCGACTCCCATGCCTATGCCCGGCACGTACTCGTGGCGAGGCAGGTGCGTCAAGTTGGACTGTAACAAAAAAGATTATTGTCTCAATGGGCAACTAAAGTAGATATATTTTTTTCCGGAAATTGCGTATACAGGTGCTGTTTTGTGAATTGTGTGTGCAATCAAAGTAATAACAAACTTTATCGCCTTATAAACAAAGGTTGCTTTGGTATGTAATGCAGTAAATAACTTACCAAACTAGAGCTCTAGTTCGTACCAAGTAATGCAATAAACTCAAGTTAAACAGTCAGCACAACGTTGTTATTAAATCATAACTCTACCTAACCTTGCCTACCAACGTAATTTCATTTTGAAAGTGTAATTATTTCGCTACTAATGCCCCTCTGATTTAAACTGCGTATAAAGTACCTATCTCCACAATTGTTTGTGCATAAGGGTGTGCGTTTTTGGTAAACACGTTAATTAAAGCTTCCAAACACCCCAATTTCCGAAACACCAAGTAGGGATATTTGTAGAGGGTGAATAAAAAGTTTCCAAAAATATTAAAATTTCCACGCGTGTACGTTTCGATTTTATGCGCCATTAATCAAAAATATATCTAAAAAACAAAACGTAACGACTGAATTTATGCGTTTCAAAGTCAGTAACAGCGCACTGGCCAGTGGACCTCCCCCGGCTCGTCCCCTGTGCAACTCAACAACACATCTGCTATTAATTTTTCCAAAAATTTATGTTCGTTTCGCGCTGAACGCGATTTATTAACCGAAACTTATTATTTTGAAGGCGGTCGAATTTTTCGGCGTTGCGAGGAGCTCGAGAGAATTCCTCTATTAGTATAATGCGATGGGTGGCGGTACGGTTTTCGAAATTATCATAAAATTACTAAATGTAGCATAAACGTGGGGTGGGCAGCGGCGCCCGTCGTCGTGGATTGAGACTTTATGTAAATTTTAACGACGCTGCGACCATCGGGGCCACCTGTGACCCTCTCTCCCCGCGGCCGCGTCGTCGCCCGCGGCACCTGTCGAAAACCTATGTCGTTTTTATTTCAATAAGCCGAGGATTAAATTAGGCATGCGAAGACGTGCCGGCCCAACCGCCCCGGGGTAAGATTTTCCTCCTTCCTAACTTGTATTCTGACTTTTATCGGAAAACCATTTGTAGCTTTACACGTTATTTAAACCGGACGCGTAAATCGTGTTTGATAATATTAATAAATTGGCCTTCAGCTACGTTTAACCCACTTCATTTAAATAAAATTTATACAAAAGATATAATAATATCTGCCTGAAATTATTTAGTATTATATTGAACACCTACACATTCTCACAGTCAAGTAGGGATCTCGTTACGAAAATTAGATATAGATTGTAATCTTCTAGAAGTTAATAGAAGGGTAAATAATATTTTCAAAGAAACATGTTTAAAAGATAATATTAAACGCCTACTTTGACTTGGACGTCAATAATTCTAAAAATAAACTTTCTAAATTTTTGGTGATCTTTTGGGATAATTAAAACAGAGTTATTTTTGAACCATCTCTCATTTTTGAGAAGGTTCCTTCTTCGAATTGTATAAACTATCTTGGCATTCCGCTAGAAACTATAATATTCTAAATAAAATTGTTTCTTAGACCCTTAGCACTGCAGATCTTGTCGGTACCCCAAACCTTCTTAGAACCGCCGGCGGCTCCCCAAGACATTAAGCGCATTTGTTATTGTAGGTCCCATATGATTATGATCTTTATGCTTTGTAGGCAATGTAATACTCTGGTACCGACACATTTATTACCTATTGATATACACCATGCGAAAATTGAACGGCCGGCCTGAGTAAAAGTAGAGTGAAGAGCTTTTTCAATAAAAATAAAATGCAAATTATGATTATAATTCACAGGCGAAAAATCACTGACACTGTATTTAAAGGTTATAAAATAATTTTATTTGTAAGTCAAGCAGTTCTACAATAAATAAGCAAAAGAGTTAAAAACGTGGAAAATGGACGGTTGAAAAGTTTGCTTAAAACTTTCCGTGGATCAAGATTTAAAAACTGATCCCTAAGTTCGTAAGTCGAAGTGTAATACGTGACTTAGAAAAGTGTAACACCGAAAAACACGTCCCCGTAAGTTTACGAATACGAAATACTTAACAACGAAAGCAAGCTACCACGGAAAACCGTCGGTGTATCCTGTTCCTGTACCATTGGCACACAAAACCTTAAAGAGTTGTACACACCGCAAACTTTACACCAAAGTGTGAAGCTCTTTGTAACATTATTTTCTCTTTCAGCATCGAAGCTCGATTCTAAGTCCAGAATAAACAAGCGAATGGCCCGGGCGGAAGGGCCCGCGGCCTCCCTAAGGTTGAATAAGAAAGTTTGTCTACGAACCCGCGAGCGTCCCTCATTAGGCCTTAGCTTTTGTTTGCCCGCAAATTAGCATCTAGAAGGCTTTTCATTCACAGAATGAAACGGTGACCGTCTAATGATGCGAATTGAAACTTCGAAGGCGAGATTTTGTCTTTGAATTTATTATGGCAATTTATTTTTCGTTTATGATATTTTATAATGTTCGTCCTAAATATATTTATGTATTATTCAACAAATATAGTGAGTGATGTTTACTTCGTGTCTAGACTCTGTATTAATCGGGCGTAGGTGTACGAAGAGATCAAATGATAAATGTATTAGTGTTAATTTAGTTAAAGAAATTAAATTTTATTCGTCTTCAAGTTAAGCCAGCTAAGAACTGTCTTAAATTGTTATTTCAGCACTGCTCCTCACGATATCTAACTTGCTAAACACTGGTGAATATATCAGGACATTGTGGGTATAAAATTATACAGGTACAATGTACTATTCCGCTGTCGATTTCACTGATACTTCAATAACTACTAAATTACTGAAAACGACCTATTAAAACTTTCCAATAGATCGTCTGTTCGTCAATTTTAATTGACGTATGACCAAGCATTAAAAGTGAGTTTGATTGTTTCCTTTCATCGATTTTTCATGAGCAAACAAATTCAGGTCGAGACACCAATGTTCTGGTATATAATAACCCAGAAGATGTTTCGAATATACGTCAAACAAACTTCTCCAAGATACGACACAGCCGTTTAAAAGTTTACAACGTTACTACAAAGTAAAACACGGTATCTAGACAAGAGAATAGTTGGCACCTACAGATACGCGGTCGCATGATATACGACAATGGCTTCCCGATACATTGTGAATACATACGTTACGTACAATATCCTACGGGAAACTTTCGAGACATTCACTACGAGTTTGTGGAGGATAGATAGGTAATGTGTGAATATTTATACAAGAATTTGAGAGTTACTTTATTTTACTTTTTGAATTGCCACTGCATAAAAGTTCATATTGAAAAAAATGTGAGAAATGTACCTTGTAAAGGTACTTGATATTGGATGAGAAAGAGGAATGCCCAAAAATATATGGAGCAAAAACCCAGAATCGATTAAAACGACTTATGTGTGGCAAGGTAGAGTATACATACTATAATCCAAATCCAATAATAGTTTTCGATTAAACCATCACCAAGTAAAAAAAAACGTAATTAATTGACTGAACTTTTAAAAAATCTATGGCTTGTTCAAAGCGGTTTTACAAACGATATTGTTATGAATTGTGCTTGATATTGAGAGAGATTTGAGAGTAAAGAACATAATACATATCTACTGTTTATACATATATATGTATATACTTATCTATATAAACATTATTTATCATCACTATCACTTAACTATCACTATCACTACATAATATGTACATCGTATAAAACAAAGTCGCATTCCTCTGTCGGTCCCTATGTATGCTTATATCTTTATAACTCTGCAACGGATGATGATGAGATAAGAGTGATTCAAGAGAAAAGTTTTTATGTATATAACATGCATAACATAGTAGAGATTGCACCCGTGCGGAGCTGGTGCGGGTCGTTACTGTACAGATTAAAGTGATTACGGATTATTATACTTATGGCTATTAACTTAATAAATGAAAACAACTCAATATATGCTACGTTCTTTCGGTTCGGTTTGCGTCTATGAGTGGCGCGTGGAGGCGCAGCGCCGGGGCGTGACCCCGCTGCTTCGAGAAGTCGAGGCGCGGCGGAAAGAGCTCCGGCGCGATCTCAGGGCAGTATGGAAGGAACGACTGTCGTGACCGAAGGCCGGGCACGCCGCAATTGCGGCGGTAAGACCCCTCTTTGAGGAGTGGCTGGAGAGAAGTCATGGCGTCCTGACCTACCGCTTGACGCAGGTCCTCACCGGACACGGAAGTTTCGGGAGGTACCTGTGTCTGATGCGAAAGGAGGAGACGCCTGGGTGTCACCACTGCGAAGATCGCCCGGAGGACACGTTGGAGCATACGGTGCAAGACTGCCCAGCTTGGGGGAGCACCGACGTGTCCTCACGGCTGCGATAGGCGGAGACCTCTCGCGCCCGGCATTGGTTGCGGCCATGCTGCGGGGCGAGACGGAGTGGGAAGCGGTCTGCTCCTTCTGCGAGGCAGTAATGCTCGTGAAAGGAGGCGGGCCGCGAGCGAGAGAGGACAGCGTCCTCCCTCCGCCTCAGCCGCAGTGGTAGACGCCCACGGCGACGGACGTCGCTTGATGATCTCCGGCCACCGTAGGCGCGGGCATGCGGGCAGCGAGTAAAGGGCAACTCGCTGCCCGACCAAGGACCATGCCCGGGTCGACGACGCGTTGTGTCCCACGCGCGCCTCGAAGAGCGTCAGCATAATGACGGGGCCCCCCTCTCAGAGGGCCAAAGCCTGCCGGGGTCGCGGGATTATTCACTACGAGTTTGTGGAGGATAGATAGGTAATGTGTGAATATTTATACAAGAATTTGAGTTACCTACTTTATTTTACTTTTTAAATTGCCACTGCATAAAAGTACATATTTAAAAAAAATATTGAGAAATGTACCTTGTAAAGGTACTGGATATTGGAAACCTTACCTTTAACAAAATAAATAAAAAGTTTTCAGGGAGTTTTGTGGGTCACATAAATAACAGGTCAGTGGCCTACCATACCACCCGATCCACTTTAGGCTGTGGGCAAGAGATGGCGCCAGACGACTTAGATAGCTCTGTATCTTTCCCACAGCCTAAACTGGATCGCGTTAAGAGCTCGTGTTAAGGCCTCCAGTTCGTATTTGCCATCTTCATACCAGATTGACGACAATAATTCAATCTGACCTGATACTGACATGACATATGTTCTAATCGAGGTTCTAATAGCACAAATTTACTTGATTGGGTGATTAAATACACACATATATCGGATCTTACATCACCAAGTAATAATGGAGAACGACAGGAGTAATTTGTTAGAGTAATTACAAGAATTATATCTGGTAATGAAAGACAAATTACTTGGAGAATTAAAAGGTTTGAAGTCGAAGGTCACAAAATCATATTTAACAGTTATCAGTTTAGATTTCTGATAATATTTCGATCTTTATTACTTTTAAAGGGTCGTGTTACATAGTAACTGCATGTGTGTCAAACTAACTTCTCTCAAAAATTACAATCTCTCACATAAAGATTACTTTCCTTAGCACGAATGTTCACTCTTTTACTTCAGCGTCTTTCCAGTATTTACAGCGTTTCTTGTATGAAAAAATGGAACAGCGCCTCTGGTGTGCCTATAGGGAACTAATTTTTATTCCTTGAAAATTGACAATTTGAAATTGTCAAAGTTCCAGTTTACTTTTCGTCTCAAATACTGAAAATTCGTGCTAAGGGTACAGAGCTTAACTTTCTGAGAACTGGTGGCCTTTACCATGAACTCTTAACGCAATCCAGTTTATGCTGTGGGAAAGAGATGACGCTAGACGACTTGTATAGCTCTGTCTCTTTCCCTCAGCCTCAAATGCATCGCGTTAAGAGATCGCGGTATGGCTCCTGGAGTCTATATAATACTGGGTTTAACCTGGTTTGTCAGATCCTCAGTTTTTTTTAGCGTGTTATAATCAGCAAATGTTCCTTCCACCCAGGGCAGGGCGGGAGGGACTGTCAGACTCGTACTGACTAACATCCACGGTTCCTTCAATAGCCCTTTACGTTCCGGGGTCACGGTATTTCGGGACCCCGGCAGGCTTTAGCCCGCTATAGAGGGGCCAGATCTCCAGACATAGTCCAAAACAATAGTCGTATTCAACTACATCTTTGAAGACTGCAAACCAACCCAGAAAACGCTAGGCAGATGATTATCAACATCCGTACCTACATCAAGTAACTAACGAAGATTTAACAATAGGAAATGAATGTAGGACTTGTGAAAAGCAGTACAACTCTGATATCAACTAGTTACGTGTTTAAACAATAATTATACAAGTTTTGAATATGTTACGAGTTGTAAGTTGTGACATACATTACGAAAGTTGTCTTTGTCAGTGCGTGTATCGGGAGGAAGAACTTTCAAACGCATAAGGGATCCCGGGGTAGCAGAGATTGTGAGGGAGGCAAAGTTTTGACAAGCACGTCACTATCAGTTAATAACCTGTGGGGATGATCTGAATTTATAACGACATATTGCTCTTGATATATACAAATGTATAGCACTTGTACAAATATTAATTTAAAGTGAGTTTAATCTAAATTGTTAGGAGTTAAGCGAAATTGGGCCTTTTGAATTTGTTGGTGGAGTGTTGTTAGTATGATGATAATAAGATAAAGATGGAGACGAGTATTGAAAAGAGATTTCAAATCCTAATCCTTTCTATCCTAATCCTGACTAATACATGCGAAAGTATGTTTGTTTGTGACCTTTTCTAGCCTAATTCACTAAATTGATTATCCTGAAATTATGCATTTAAATTGAGGTGTTCAGGACAAAGAATACCATTGATCCAAAAAGTCCTTAAACTATTGTCAAACAGACAGGTAGGCGTAGTGAACGCGAAGCGATGCGTTTTTGTTTGTTTTGTAAGGAATTGTTTGAAGCCAGTCTCATAGACTATCGGATCGCTTTCGCTTTTCTATGTGACTGGATTCAAACAATTCCATACATTACAAAATAAAAAAATGCTTCGGATCGCATTCACTTCGTTTGTCTGTTTGATAATAAGCTTAGCAGCTTAAGCTTTAAAGATAAGCTTTGGGCAAAAGCTTGTAATAGAATAAGTGGTTAGTAGTGGTAAGTATTACTTGTACACAGTATACTGAACCCTGTGCTACCCTGTTTACCGAACCCTGTACTACTACAGTATACTGTAGTAGTATAGGGTTCGGTAAACTTACTCTCTTAAGTTTGAGTCTACTCGTCTCTTGTGATTTTTTGTATCTATGTATGTTAAAATAAATGTAGTGTTTTTAAGGAAAATCGTTTCTTCAAATTAATGTGCATTGTAACATTCTATAAGACTACAATATCGTACGTCTATAAAGCGCCATTTAGACGGAGCAATAACTCGTATGCGAGTTTCACTACATTGCGGCATTTGTTTCATTAACTGAATTTGTTCTACCTTTAATTTCCGCAATGTAACGCAACTCGCGTTCGAGTTCTTGCATCGTCTAAATGAGGCTTAAGACTACATTACATCTGCCATTTTCTAGTTAAGGATAGACACAACTATTAAACGAAACTTAAAGTACACCATAATAATTTGGTCCTTTAAAACGAAAATCTCCATTTGCACAAGTAAACACGAACTAAATATTCCTCGAGCAAGTCTTTCAAACACAACCATAAGACAAAACTAGGCATGTGCAAAGTCAAAATAGCCAAGTTACACTTGAAGTTTGGTAGCCGCATATCACTCACGGAGGCTGAACACATTTCGCAAGCTTGAAATAGAAATAAGCAGAGTTTACGTGAATGCTGGAAAGTTGGGCCTGGTTGCATAAAGATGATAGCTATGTGGGAATATCATTTATTTACCTGCAAGCACACGTAAGTTATGATAAGTCTTGATACACGTAATAAATAATAGTAGGTAGGTGTATTTTCAGATTTATTGGAGAGCTTTAACCCGCGATTTCGCTAGCGTTGATTTAGATTTTGACAGTAGAGGGGTACTCTGCTTGTATTAGTATAATTCAATTATGATTGGAAAGAAATTTAGCGGTATCTACGAGCGAGCAAGAGTATGGAATCACTTATATTATTTGGAATTGATCAGAATAGCTCCATAAACAACATTATATTTTGTTTATGCGAAACCCGATGCATTTGTCCGATATTTTTGTGTAAAGAATCTATGTACAAAATTTTAAAACCTTATCATAAAAAATCACAAAGCTTGTACATTACCTGATTTTTCGTTCAAAAACATCATAATTTCGCGGTACACACGCGCAAACCGTGTCTCCTGTGTTATACACTCGTGATAATAGTTTGCCAATAGGTAACTAACCGTATGGCGATTGTATTGTATCTAACTGGTAATAAAATTTAATTAAAATATTTTTGAAAAAAAAATATAACATGGTGTAAAAATTATTGGAATCGAATCAGTTACTGATTCTGAACAAACTATATTCAGGTTTCGCATAAAATACTAAAAAATAATGTTGTATAGATAATGGCGTCATTTGGCAAACCTTTAAAATCGGACTTCATTTATTATTCTTAATTAGTAATTTTACTTAAGATCGCGCGAAACCGGAGTAAGTGATTCCACACTCTTACTCTTTTCCAAGTGTTCTCGACCAGCACCAATTCGAATAATTCTTACACTTTATTGTTAATAGAACTAAAACTATTGGATAAACTTTATAGAACTTGAAATAAAAGACAAAATAGCGGTGCACGTAGAACTTTACAAAGCGACAGACGTAGGCAATCGTAAAGTACACGCGATATTGGATACTAATTCCGAATGAGATAGCTATTGCACCTGGTGCACCCACTAGCGCCACGTGAAATACGACTATGGGTTTTAGATCAATAAAAACCGTATTCATTTCACGTCATACGAGACAAACTGCCTGTGAATGACAAAGTAGTTCAAGTATTTCATTTTGTTTGACATTTTGAAATAAATTCTCTCTAGAACAAATTTTAAACAACGTTAAAAGTGTAATCTTGCTTAAATTTGTATTTTATCTAACAGATTGTAATAAGCATTCTAAGAAATTCTCTGTCTAGTCATAAAAAATCCCGCATGTGAATCAAAAATTCGGACTTAATTTACTAAGGAATACTGTCAGCTAAAGACATAAGTTTTTAGTCAATACTAAACTACTAATAATTTACGAAAAATTCCTGCTGTACTTCAATAAGTACAGCAGCAAATTCTTCGTAAATGACAAGCAGTTACGTTAACCGTCATGAAAATACAAATATGTCAGTCTAGCGAGGGAGTATGACAGGTTTCAAATAAATTAGCCTGTCAAGTAACTATGGAGGGAAGACAATAGTTACAAACAGTTAATTGAGTGAACACACAGACGGTGGCTTTATGACGTCATGAATTACAGACTCGGGCTAACTGAAGTTGAATTAAAAATTAAGGTCCAAAGGACCAGTTTCAGGGGGAACCAATTTCTTATGAAACGAACGTAGGTACGGCTTATAGATATTTTTTTACCGAAAATATTGAATTGATTTTTATCTATCACTGAAACGGTATTTAGGTATAATATTATTTGTTATTTCTAGAAATTTTGGAAAACATTTTTAAGGAATAATTATTTATCTGTAAATTGCTTTAAAGAAACTTGGACAGTAATTATTTTAGAAGCTAAATGTAAGTATTACTAAACTAGAAGATAAATAGCAGGTCAATTTCATTTATTATTTGCGAAGGAAGGGAAGGATCATCTAAATCCCACGCATTTCTTTGTTTTATTTATCTTTACCATTTTAAAAACGAGTGAGTAGGACTCGTACAACATTTAGGCTTTTAGTTTTTTTTTTTGAATGCCTCTATCTCTCCTGTTATTTAAAAAGATGTCTGTCTGCATGAAGCAGGAATTAAAAAACAAATACTAAAGTAAATTTTCATCATGAACAAGAAACGTGTAAAAATTATAAAAAGAAAACTCCAAAACACACTAACCGTTCATCGTACGCTAACACAAATACACACTTTGAAACTAAGTCAATTTCCACATACAAAATAAGTACACTTAGTTTCAAAGTTGTTTGTATAAAATTTTACGGGCAGCTGCATTCATGTAATGCACAAAAATGGCTATGCGGGCGTCGGTGTTCAGCCGAATGTGTCGTTGCATAGATTATAAAGTGATTTTCCGAAGTGCACTCAGCGAAGCGGCGCGGGAGTTGCATTTCCACTATTATTATGCCACAAACATTATTGTATGATGACACAAAAGCTTGTTGATCTATCGTCATGAATAATTATATTACAAAGAGAAAATGATAATGAAATTTTGTAGAGCGAAAATCGACATTGCAACAGTTTGTGTTTTGAAAATGAAAAATTTCCACAATTATTTTGACGCTCTTTAATGCAATTTGTGGTAATGGAATTTTGAACACATCGTATACGTTGTTCTTTGTAAGTCACGTAGGGTGTAAAGATAGATAATTTAAGTGTAATAGCAGGTTTGTTCTCGCCGTCGCTCGACAGTGTATGCCTAACGCGGGCCCGCCACTTATCAAGTATTCTAGACCGTTTATTACACACTTTTAGAATCTATTATTCAATGTGTGGGTTGTTTCGCGATAGTTTCCGTCGAGTTTGAACCTAGTGATATTATTTTGTGCTTATGATGTTTACTGTGTAGTAACGACTTGCACACACAGCTGGTATTTTAGCCACGAAGTTTATGTTCAATGAAATACTTGTGTGTATGTATACAATGTACACACAGTATGTATGATTATTATATCTTATATTAAACTATATAGAGTGGTTTTAAGACGTTTTTGGTCAACAAAAGTTTAGATTTTTAATTCTCAATGACCGTTGAGGTTTAGATCAGATACCGTAAACCGAAATGAGTAATAACGCCTGGACGAATCGAAACAAAAATTTTAATAGAATATTTTTAACGCTAAAGTGATGTAAGTAATATACTGTCAAAAATATCAATTTCATTTCATGAATTATAATTTACATATCTTGCTGGCAACATCCCATATTCATTGAACATTAAAATAATTTTTTTTAATTACCGGTAATTATAAAATGTGGTTCCATAACTAGCTGAAGTTTCTTCTACATATTTCTATCACCCCTGCAGACCTATTTTACACATCATTTAACGACCTTCTCAAAAAGTAACTAATCCCACAAAGATTGCCACAAAATAAAAGAAAAAGGAAAAAAACCTAATCGAGTGGAATCGGAGGCCAAAACTTTTTAGATCAACACGAAACCCTTATGATAACTACAGGGATGTGTACAAAAGTTGTAAAGGTCCGTATGAAAACCTCCCCTAGTTTGTGTTCGCAGGAAAGTTTCGAGTAAACAGCACTGGAAACTTGGCCAACTTATTTTAGGACACAAAATTTCGCCAGTTGAGCCCTTGTAAGGTTCCGATAGAAAAATGTTACAAGAGGTGTATTGATTTAAAATATAGTTACTACGTAAATGTAATACTAATAAAGGTCCTGAATACTTTTTGTTGTTTCACTAGTAGAAAATATTATGCCAGGCATGTTTTATTATATCTTGATGGAATTAGGCAATGTTTTCGATTTAAGCTCCCAGACGACTTGTCTTGACTTTTTATATTATATTATAAATAAACTGCAAAACATTTTTTTTTTTTAATGAACGTCAAGTCTAAGGCCCGTATTACAGAACGAAAGCCAAGAACTAATCTCTATTTAAATCTAGATTTCAACCAAACAAATGCCTTCAATCTAGTTTTAAGTAATACTTAAGTATTGAGTGACGTTCTGTTCTTTACGGGCCTTAGTGTCAAACATTTGATTTTAATTTCGAAATTTGGTGTTAATACCTATGTCGATAGGTGCAAAAGACGATTTTACTACAATGAAACAAGGATGAGAGCTGTTTGCAAAAGTTTGAATTAAAGGCAACGTTTTTTGGTGATCTATCAAATGGTCCTTTACGTTCTAGGGTAACGGTGACTTGATGAGACAGTACCGCGACCCCGGTAGGCATTAAATACACCGTTATGTACCCACTGGTTTGGAACAGGTACTTATAGATTCCCATACTGTTGGCACTTTCAGAAACATAAATCATGGGGCCAACTAGATTTACAAAATGATTGTCCCCTTGCGGAAATAGAATCTGTAACCCTTAGCACAAAATATGGTCACTCTACTGCCACGCCACTTTGATCTTACACTGCTGTTGAAATTGAAAATATAAATAATTATTTAGTTGTAATAAACGAACGTAAGATAATTATGATTCCAAGGTTCGTTTTCAAATGTTTAAAAATACAAAAATCCTTTGTTTTCCCGAAAATTTTAGGTTTTTAAACTCGTACAATGAACAAAGTTACTAGAGGAGGGGTAAAGTAATTATAAAACCCAATAAATCTAACAGCAATAACGGTACAACGTTATGAGCACAAAGAAGGAGACACAAAGACAATTTAGCGCGCCCGGTGGCAACACCGGGGCTAAAAGAACAAGTGTGATCAGAGTAAAAAATAAAAAATAGAAACACGGGCCGTTTGTTACCTGTTCCGTACAATTGTACGTACCTAATAGGAGATTTAAAACACATCGCATTCATCTCGTAAAAAATGCGATAAGCCCATCTTATTGATTGTATCCATTTAAAATGAAAACGTGTATCTGTTTTTTCGTCACAGTTGCCAAATGAGGTGGAAAAATGAACAGTAATCACCATAAAGCTTCTTGTAACGAGTATTGGATAAAGATAAAATATTAAAAAGTCATTTTGAACATTATTTGTATTTTATAGACTAAGATTTTAAGCCTAAAAGGTCTTTACTTTATATTCTGGAAAACTAGAAAATTAAAATTATCTATTTTAGAGTAAAAAAGGAATTTCAGAACGTTTATTCAATTTATTTCTGAAAAGCTCTTTACTTCATTTTCAGTGCATATTCATAATAATTTAGACAAAATTTTATTGAAACATAAAATAAACTAAATCCATATGCCATTATCCCGATCCCAATTTTCCGCGGCCACAATATTGAAAAAAAAAGCACAAATACCACTAGAAACAAACTACCGCGTCATTTGTTTCCAATACCCGTCCAATCCGCTACAGCTATTTGTAACAGAATAGATATAAATTGGTGGTTGCAGCAAATATGAATCGTTCGGTCGATTTCGTTCAAGTCGCATTCTCCCTATCAATCGCGTACATGTGATTTCACTCAATTTTTGAAACTGACGCGCCCTAAGAGAAACGAAACATTACTCATAGTGCAGATAACGCGCGACTTTGCACTTTGTATTTATTTTATTTATTGCTCTGTGAAAGCATTGTGCTGTAGTGTTGCGGGTTTCACAAGTTTTTACTTTTGTAATTCGGTACTGTGAAAAGTTTATTTTTTAATCTGTTGAAAAAGATTGAAACTTTTGACAGTGAAAACTTTTATTTAATTTGAAATCACAGACTGTGAATAATTTAAATTAGCCTCATTCAGGATAATTCAACTGTACAAAACCAAACTTTTTAATAAAATATGTTTTATGTTTTTCATGAAAACAGTCTAAAATATTCAACAATGTCTGGAAACAGAAAAAAATATACAACGAATAAATCTCAATGAGGTTCTAACCAATCCGTCAGTTAATTAAATCAATTTCCAAAGGGAATTAATATCCAGTCATATTTAAATGTGCAACTATCTCTGTTTTGTCAGTGCTCTGTACAAAAGAGTCCCGACGAACGGGATCAACGCGGTCCCGTGTCCCCTCCCTATGTAAGTATAGATGATATATTTTCAATTTTTGGCTTCCTATTAGTGTGAATTTTCGACTCTTGTGTGATTTATTTTTATTGCGGGATATGAAACAGATAAATGTTTTATTTTCAATACAATTTAGTTGCTATATTTTTCTTGTTTAGACAAATGTGGTTTACGTTTTTGAAGAATTTTATAGAATTCGTGTCTCTAGGTTACAGATAACATTTTATTAAAATGCAGATTGTTAATAATTATGTGAATTAGACTATCAATGTACCACAGATAATATTAAAGAGAAAAGAGATGAATTTAAAGTCTCCAAGCACATTACAAAGCAGTTTTAAAATTGAATCTCCGCAAACTGAATCTCATTATAATTCCATTTTCACATTTTTCTATGCAGCTATTAAACCCAAAACTCTACAGTGTCAGAACTGCTATAAAACGTGTGAAGGGTCAAAACGACCGCCAATACATCATAAAATTATATGAAAGTCAAGAGCAGGGAAAGTGAGAGGTGAACAGGCCACACTGAAAATTTATTGCGGTCTGCTTTCGATACCTATTGTGAAAAGTTGGTTTTATGAGTTTTTTAAAATAATTTTCATGAAAATAGCTCCACTTATCGTCGCATCGCGTAGTCTCGAATAGCGTCCATTTGGATGTTACGGCGGGGTGCTGGTCAGAATGTAAGTGCCTAATAAATAATAAATCTAAAGTGGTCGCATAAATTCGTGGTGAATTTTATTTTGAATTTCTATCACGGAACGTTCTTTGAAGTTAAAACTCGTCATGGGATGGGTTCTGAAGGCGTTCGGTTAGAAATTTGTCGACGTCGTGGAAATCTTCGTTCACGTTACGGCGTCATTTGGAGTCGCTACCCGTGAAATTTGTCGCGGTTCCTGCTAGGAAGGAAGTGTGTTATGCTCTGGATGCATCCAGCTGCATGTAGAATGGACGCTTAATACCGTCTCGTTGAGTTTGTCGTCAGTATAAACCGGCGAAATAGAAATTTAAAGAGCATCAGTGTACAATCTTAGGAAAATTGCGAGTCTTGGAGAATGTAAAGGAGTTAGTTTTTGCTACAGGCGATGTAGATTACAACGAAATAAGGTTTTCTTAATTTGAAACTATTTCGTTTCGAAAGATAATTCCGAGCAATACAAAATTCAGCAATACAACTAAAAGAAGTGGAAACATATTTTTCCTACTCCTCCACTATTCTTTTCTGATTAATTTCGTGCAGGATCCAAGACAGGTAAATTCATTCTCCGGGACACGTCGAGACTTCATTGTCTCGGCGCTTTTCTGGTGGTTGCCACTGTTGATTCTGGCTTTCAGGAGTTGCAGTGGTTTGGGAATAGTGTGGTGGGTTTGTCCCAATAAAAAAAAAAAAATACAACTAAAAAAGAGCAATAAATAATTCAGCTTGGTCTCAACTAAAAAAGATTCAAGATAATTTTGTGTAATTGAAAAATTGAGTTTTTGTGACACCTTATAACAAAATTACATCACTGCATTATTATGTGGTCCACTTTATCCCATGTCTTTAAAAACGTCTGTGATCACAACGAAAGCAAAGCTAATATTTAAAACTGGTACTTTTGCACCAGCATAATTTATCACAGTAAACATTCAATTCTGTCCCATTTATCTGTAACACAAATATGTTAGGGACCTGTTGGAGATCTGTTGCGTCCCTGGCTGGTGTCCAAGGCTCATGTCGGGATCAGTTCGAGTGGGGTGGGTCTTTAGATAATAGCTCGCATTTCGTTGCATGTGCTCGAGTGTGTTCACTGAGATACCCATGTTGGCTATGTAATGGAAATCGCCGCATAAAATAGTCGCGTTTCGTTGTTTATTTTACACTTGTCTGCGTTGGAAGAGAGATTTTGCTGTCTAGATGTTGCTGATAAGTGTTGAGAATGTACGGGCAGGGAAATTAAAACTGTATCTTTTATAATTAAAAAATATGTATCTTAAATGAAAAGATATACTATGGCAGTAGTATTAATGCCTAAATAACTTCAGTGCATTTAGATGTAAGCTTTTTTAGGTATCTATACTCGTCAGTCCTACAGTCATTTATTTTCTGACGGAGCATATAAAGTTTTCATCATCATCATCATCAGCCGGAAGACGTCCACTGCTGAACATAGGCCTCCCCCTTAGACCGCCACGCCGCACGACAATTTGCCACTTGCATCCATCGGCTTCATCATCATAAAGTTTTAACTTAAGTTTATTATTGTTATATCTCACTTTACTTTATATTATTTAGTACTCGTAGAATAATAAGCGAAAATTAATTAATTGTGTTTTTATTGAAAACCATAGAATCGTTACTCGTTACCATAGCAACCAACTAGCACTAGCTATAACTAAAGAGTACAGATACAACAATTATAATATTCATACCCCGGAAGAAAGAAGTAGAAATACGTTACCTATTATGTTATTCTTTGTAGTTAGAGTAACCTTCCGGGTTACGCAATAGCTGTACTTTGTAAACCTATATTTGTTCCTATAAGGATTAAACGAAACAGTGTTTTTTTACACCCACTATTCATCTATGTCTGGCATAATATTCCCACCCACGTGCCCATTAGCCATCATTCTATGTGGGATGTTGAATTTCAGGAATTCATGGCGTACCCTTCAACATTCGCTTTTTGTTGCGTAGGAAGTCAGATAGAATTACAGCAAAACTTTCCTGTAAAAGGTGTGTTTATACTTCATAATATAGTTATCCCTACATTACATACAGCTGATCAAAATATGGTTTTGTTTTTCATATAATATGTAGTTATCCCTACATTACATAAGGCTGATCAAAATATGGTTTTGTTTTTCCCCGAATAGATTGTGTTCAACAGTGAGATTGTCATTTGTTTTTTTTTTTCTTACGCATTTTATAACTTAGGTTGTTATCGTCATATGATCTAATGAGGTAATGTACTTAGCGCGTTTTTTTAGTGGTTTCCCCAGTAGGCATAACTCAGTTGTGATCTGTTTAGTAAAACTATTGCAAAATAAAAATTTCCAAAGATTGGGAAAGATAAAAGCGTGCCTTTGTGTTCACTTGCAGAAGATGAAGAAGAAGCGAAAGACTTACGAATGAGACGAATAAACTTCAATACTTTCTTTTCATTTACATCGCTTTTATCTTTCCCAATCTTTGAAAATGGGTCAAAAACCGCCCGTGGAGTTTTTATTAAGTACCTCAGATAAAAGATATCTGAAACTATATTAAAAAAGATAATTTTATGATCAGTCCTTGTATGAAGACTAACCTTTGACAGTCCTTAGGAACAACTTCACAAAAAATCAGCTTGCTGGGACTAGACTACATTTTTATGTTGATTGTTTTGGAAGACCTATCTATAGATTGTCAAACCGAGATAAAAGATTATCTGACTATAAAAATAAAGTCTTCGACGTGATATAATAAAACAAACTTACGTATAAAACCCAATCCTTTGGGCTGTGAGCGTTGGTCCCACACACGTAAAGGCGGGAGCCATCTCCCATTGGCTGGATTACACGGACGTGGTTTCGACAGTCGAAATGCTGAAAGAAAAAAAAACTATTTATATATATTTTTGCACAGAAACTTAAATTATAAACCTACTACTTAAGAAAATTCTATGTGGTATAACGAACGGTTCATTTACATCAAGATTTTTTTACTTAAAAAATGTATATAAACACTGCTCAAAACAATTTTCCGACCAATTTACTTGACAACTGAAATGAACCGATTTGACGAGTCGCCTACGAAATATTAAATTATTATTAAACCCTTTTTATTGTTAGCACGTACCAAAAATAAAGTTTAATGCAAACAATCGGGACACATCAATGGGCGAGCGATGCGCATGCCTACCTCGGGCAAAATTCATTGGAATAATAGTAATTCGAAAGTACGTGGATGTGTATATGAGTATTCACAGCCTGTGATTATGCAAATTTGCCTTCGACATAAATATTAAACGGGGCATTAATATTCCGGGCGACAGAAATGCATTGCTCGCTTTACCGGTTAAAACACTGCTATATTGGTCCATTTCAGTTCATTACAGTTCATTAAAGTTCAATTTTTTATTTGTTTTGATTTGAAACCGTATTTCAGTCTGACTTGTTCAAACATAATTAAGCTAGGCTGTTACCAATTCGCAAAAGAGGAAACCATTATTTTAGTATTTAAGCTGAAAAAGAGCTTTGCCAAACCTTGTACATCTATTTTCCACAAAAGCAATGGAATTGTGGTCATTTTATTAAACTTTGCATGTTTTCCCAAACAATAAATAAAATGAAAAATTGCACAAAATAACAAGCCAAACTTTCATAAAGCGAACGTGAATCAAAGTGTTTATTTAACAACAGATTGGTATGTGGTCTTCGCGGTCACTCGTCAAGCTCGAAACTAATTTTCTTTACGTCAGAATGAAAACTCCACATGGGAAAATGGCGGCACCGATAAATCCCATCAAAATATTTTCTTTGTCAAAATAATTTTAAAACTCGAATGGCTTTTTATTCTTGTTTAATAGAGAATATCGTATTAAAAATTATCAAAGCCAAGACTTGGGTGGATTTTTAAGTGGAAGAAAAATTAAAAGTTTCGAAACATCTTTTGTTTTGTTCTAATTATTAGGGACGAGATAGTTTTAATTAATTTGACATTATGAACTGCTGACAAAAGATTTTTTTTGTAAGACATCATAATGTAAATTAGATTAAATGTCGGTCGCGTTTTAAAGTTTTAGTTTGATGCTTAAGTGTATATTCAGTTTAATTCTAGAAATTAAAATGATTTAAAAAGTATTCTGAATATAGTACTCGCCAATTGGAATAACTGTAATGTACTTACAGTTACAATGTTAACTTAATTATTATTTAGCATTGTGTAACAATTGTGTTCTAATAGCTAAATGTAAGTTTGTATAATGATGATATTTTGTCCGCGTATTGGCTCGCGTTTATTTAGAATTTTGATCAATTCGGATAATACATGTGGCACACTTCTATTGTCATCTGAATGTTATTATTGGTTTTTCGAGAACTAGTGTTTTATTTTGAAATAAAAGGTATCCCATGTCCGTCTCTGTAAACCTGACAACATGATCGAGTTAGCTTGAAAACGCTAACAAACAAACTTACTGCATTTTCAACGATAGTTAGGATTGTGATTTTGTTACAGTTATATTACTCGTATCTATAAATTCAGGACAGGATTTATTACCCCTGGGCGAAAAATAAAACCGTACCAAATAACTAGAACAAAAAGTGTAACAGTAAACACAACCCACCTAACACAATAAATCGTAGGTCTTTGTTTGATTGAGTAGACTTGATAACGAACCATAATTATATTACTTTCTACACACACAAAATCAGTAAACGTAGTAAAACTCGATTTGGAATAGGCACGTGTAAGTAAGCAATTAAGCGAGTGCTTTGTTTGTTAATAAAAAGTTTCGCCTGGTTTCTTTGGTTCGGCCCGGCGAGGTAACTTTCCAGGAGATTGTTCTAAAGTAATTATCGGATTAATATACTGTGAGCGCTCAGCCGTCGAACTGACGTGAACACAGAACTGTTTTGCACTCAGAAACAATCAGAATTAAGCAAGAGAACAATCAGGCTCGCGTCTAAGTTTCTTTTAACGGCACTTAGTCGGCAGCGCTCGCATAACTCCTCTCGGAACTAATGCCTTCGATTGGACCATTTCGTTAATTATTCGCCACTTTGTACGTAAGTAGATTTACGGCGGGCTTTCCTCGCGTTTTTCTACCCAAAAGGTTTTTCTTCTTGTTTTTCTATAATGGTTTTTATTAGGAATTTAAGAGCGCTGATTTGCATTACCAATGCGGAACATTTTATTGCTTTTGCCACGATACTCGTACACAAGGGTCGTAATAAGTACTGGGAAATTAAAAGAAAATGTATTGTAAGTGGGTTCTGTGGACGTCTGAAAGGCGGTTTAGTATTATTTATGTTTAGGCTTTTTGTTCTTGGTCAAAATGTTTTTATTGCGTACTAATTTATCAAACCATGGTATGAAATACGGCCTGTCGGTCTGAGTCGTGTTTAAGTACATGAATAAAACAAGATGGAAAAGCGAGGTTGCCAAAGGAAAAGGACAAAGCAGTTTTTTCTTATTTACTACAGATATTATATCTCTCGTTTTCTAAAATCTTGAGTCTCTGATTTACCTAAGCCAGTGAATTTTCCTTAATAGCGTCACAAAGAGCGGTGAAGTTAAAACAACAAGGAGAGCGTCGGGCCGGTGGCCGCCTCGAGGAATTCGCCGACGGCATTTTTCCAGCCTTTTTCGTGTTACGACATCGTGTTTAGAGAAAAGAAAACTCGCCGACAGCGAGAAACTTTGATTATAGCCTTCACGAGTGGCCGTTCCATTCGCGATCGAGGTGATAGACTCGGGGATATTTCTTTTTTATAGCCCTCTTTGATACTAATAAAACAAATTTACTTTTTTCTCGCATCGGAAGAGTTGGAGTGGGTAGCATGTGGTCTATTGCTTTTCTTCTCACGCTATTGCGGAAGTTTGACCTTTTATTTGCGTGGTTTATGTTACCGCGATATTTTGTTGTAGTAAGCTTCTGAATTTGCTTTCGACAATTTTTGCGTCTCTCGCCGCTTCGGTACACCTTTTAGAGTCACAAAGAGGGTTTACTGTTCACGGTAAGACTTTATACATTTCGCATGAGACAGCCCATTTATGTTTGCGGGCTTTATGACTCTCTTATTAGATATAAACGTGTCTGAGTGAGCCAACAAAGAGTTATAAATATATACGACACCATACGCTGACTCGTCGGTACTTTTATAGCGGAGACGTATAAATAAAACTGTGGTTGTAGCAAAAACCGAAAAATTGTAATATAGCTAGAGGCCAAAAATAAAGGAAACCACTCAAGTGTAACGGTTCGTGTAGAGTGGGTATTATCGAATTAGTGGATGACGCACCGAGGCAAGTCGCAATAATCGCCGTTCCCGATCTTCGAGACAGCCTCCGACCGCCGAGAAATAAAACAAATATTGCTTTTACGTTGGGATTGTAAATCAAAATTAACGGCCTTAATATAGCGAAGCAGAGCATGGCTGTAAGCCCCCCGCTATGAAATATGCTCGCCGCCCGCCGCTCACAGTTAAAAATGGGATTAACCCTTGATAGAAATAGTGCTAGTTGTGAGTAATTTTGCAAGAAATGTGAAAGTTTTAATCTCATTTGTGTGAAATACTTAGCAGATAATTTAATTACTACGTAATTAACTTACCTCTGATTTTCCTTTAGATACACATTGTGCCACGTTGCTCGGCTCCAAATTTATGGAATCCCTCTGCAAACAAAAAGGTACAGTTTAATGTGAATTCGCCGAAAATTATTGAAAATTTTACGGGTTATTTAATGGTGCTCTTAATTCTCCAAACATGCTTTATTTTATTTAAACTGTACTGTAAAACCTTAAACCGTAAATATTTTGTACTTTAATATTTTATTTAAGCTGTAACTTACTTCGCAGTGTGATGCGCTGATGTTATTCATATTCAGCCGATATAGTCGATCCCTGAAAAAAAAGTACCATAAGAAAAACATAAAAGGAATGTTGTAAAACTCTTTTAACTTGGGCTATTTGAATGGAAAAGTTGAGTCAATTTACTGCGGACTAGAGGGGATACGTTACAAAGTTGCGTAAAAGTTACCATAACGTTTATAGAAGAATCGTTTTATAGCTCAAAATGCGGCTATATTATTCCCCGAATGGAATTAGTTGCCTTCGTGACATACACGATTGACCTATATCACCTCTTTTTATTGAATCACCGATATAGCTTGACCCACCGACTTCTCAGAAATGTTACAAAGTGGGCGTTGGTTGGGTAAAAACTATGAGTTTCCAGGGTTCAAGTGGAAATGGTTGATGGTTAACCGTAGTCAACCGAAGGTAAAACTGATACGGTAGCACACTCGTAAAAATAGCTATTTGATTGTATTGGACCGATTGGTTTTTGTTTTGTGCCGAGAAAATGATGGATACGTGTCGATTTGAATTGAAGATAGAAGTCGTATTTGATTTTGTTGTTTTACAACAAAATGTATGTGAGTAGTCTTTGTATGTAATACATGGATTCTATTTCCTTATGTAAAGTGTGTCTGAAAAGTATTGATAAGGTATTATTATTTAACCACTTATTTGTGTTCTGGTGATGAACTGCTCAAAATAAGTCTTTTCTGCCTTGAGTTTAATTTTAGAACCTGATGGTTGGTCGATATTTTATGATTATAATTATTATGATACTCACATAGCGCCCACGTAAAGGGCGTCCCTTTTAGAGTCCACGAAGAAGGTTCGGTAGTAAAGCGTGCCACAGGAGAATTCGCGTAACATGATCTGAAAAGATGAAAATTATACATAAGTACATTTGCCTACATAAAGATAGTAAAAAAGAACTTATTTTCTCATCGTGTGGACAGAAAATCCGGTTATAACAATACGAAACCATTTGTAAAGTAAGATAAAGGGAGATTGGTGAGCTATGTAACTTAGTGACAGTAGTAGCTTATTGTAACCGAGTCTCTCAAAAATGATGGATACGTGTACCTGAATTGAAGATACGTATTTGCTTTTGTTGTTTTACATGCAAAATGTATGTGAACTATGTAAACGTTCACCACTGAAAGTGGTCTGAAGTACGTAAGGTGACACATTATTTCCCTGGTTAACCCAAAATACCTATTAATTTTAGCGATTCAAGGATTACAATATTATCAGACTCACATAGGACGTGTGGTGTGGGTTCGGTAGTAAATGTGCCAGGTTCTTGAAAAGTGAAAATTATAGTTTTTGTTGGTGAACTATTTTCTCATCGTGTTCTCGATACATTGAAAGTAAGATAAAAGATGACCAGTTTTTTTTTTGTCCGTTAACCATCGTGATTACTTTCTACGCCCTAGGAGATGCTGAGCAGAAAATGGGAATAGATGACATGTTTTCACTCGAACATGACTACAAATGTCAAGCTCTTTACTTTAATAGCTGTTCGAGAGTCATGGTAGCCTGTTTTGACAGTCCTAGGACCCCGCAGTTATTTAGCACTTGTACGTAGTCATGGAAGGGTTGGTGTCATTATGATTGCTTTGGGATAGTGGAAAACACCTAAGAATAGATGTGAGTTGAAAATTTAATAGATTTTCACTTGGAATACGGTAATTTCTTCTAAGGCTGTGGTACGAGGTGTCAATTGGCCCTTTATAATTATTATGAAGATTTTTTTTAAAGAAAATTACTCTACTACTCGTACAGTTTAAGCCTATGATGAAATATTTCCAAGAAATATTTAATAATTTAGGTATTCACTCATCGCAATCCACCTTTACAGCTAAATTGAATAAAGCCAGTGAGCAAGAAAAATCAAGTGCAAATACAAAATGCCTTTTCATATTAGTTACATTTAATAAAAAAAGACGTATAAGATCATGTTTAAATTATATTTTTAAACACAAAGAAGATCAAAGAGGTATAGAAAAGAGGTCGCATTTTCCCAGATACGTCGCAGTTATTTGAGATACTAACATCAAAGGTACATTGTTGACGGGACATTCAAGTTTCAACTTGAATAATTATATTTTGTGACATTTAAATTAGTTTAATTAAATTAGCCGTGGTCATTTTTGTATTCAAAGGAGAATTTATAGCAGTTATCTTTTTGCAATTATAATATTAATGTATTTATCAATTAGTTTGGTTTAGTAGATTAATAATCATTATCACTAACATAGTAATTATGCAAGTGTGAAACGGCGGCTTTATCATACTCACGCTTTGGCATACTTCTGTTTGTTTTTTAAAATTTGAAATATTTACTGCATACAATATTTATTACATGAAAAATTGAAAAAAACTCTAGTTTGCCATTTAAGAACTATTTTTTCCATCAACTCAACGACAAAGTTCCAGTAAACTTTACGTCATGAAAACGGTTTAAGCGCAAAAAGTCTAATTCACGCATGACTATCTTCTCCGTAGTACACAATATGATTATCTTTCTAGGGTTAAGAACTATTTTTTCCATCAACTCAACGACAAAGTTCCAGTAAACTTTACGTCATGAAAACGGTTTAGGCTCAAAAAGCATAATTTACATAATGGCAATCTAGTCGCAAAAAGACAGGTTCTCAAAATGGCAATATCTCTAAACGGCCAATTCTCAAAATGGCGAATTCTCAAAATAGCATAATATGATCAAAATATTTTTTTTCTACATCTTTGAGTACCTAGTAGTAATTCATATCAATCTAAGGATTTTCGCATAACATGAACAAACTAGTTAAATAGAGAGAATAAAGGATTTATAAGAATTACGAAGGCAAAAAATAATTTTGATCATTTGCCATTTTTCGAATTAGGCGTTTAAAGATTTGCAATTTTGAGAACTTTTGCGACTAGGATGCCGTTTTGTTAATTAGGCTTTTTTGCGCCTAAAACATGAAAGCGTCCCATTTCCACTGTTTCTCTTTTTGTTGCCTGAAACAAGACAGTACGCTCGCCCACCTCAAATAAGTTTAGCTTCAAAAGAAAAGAAAAAACTTCATCCAGTAATAAAGCAAAATAAGTTATACGTATTACAAGACTTCCCAATATACAAAAGTCATCTGCCTAATATTCAGTTACTAAAAACTGAAATATGAGTAAAAATCGTTTCGAGCAAAACTTGGGAATGTTGAAGTATTTTGCCGGGAGCAGTTTCTGCGTCTATTATTACATGAAATATATTTTTCACGAAGCCAGCCGTCATGTCTGCCAACATCGGCGGTCGGCACCGGATTTTTTTTGCATGACAACTTCTAAAAATAGAAAACGCTACGACACATTATCACGATCAAAATTTGTATGAAATTCCATCCACATCATGCCAATATTTTCAGAGAAAGCAAAAAATATCATGATCAGCAATATTATAACTACAATTTCTTTTAACGAAACCTAATACCCAATATTTCAGTTTTACAAAGAGACACACGCCGATGTCTACAGTATAATGTAAATGGAGCCATAAAGACTTTGACATTACGTAGATCTGTCGAAATGTAGTTTGAATTGGAAAGGCGACATCGTAGGGAATCGGCAGGTGCTAGAGAATTCAGGAATCAGTATTGCTTGCAGACGAGACGCCGCTGGGACACGATTTGGAGCCTGTTGTAGCACCAATTTGCATATGCTGCGAGATGTAAGTTGGCCGTCTGACATTTATTGTTATTTAGGCGACTGTAGACACAGGAAACAGATGGAGGTTTGAATATCTGCTCAGCAATCTATGTTGTATTAAGATTTATCTGAAAAACCTTGATTATAATTAAATGAAATAAACTGTATCGAGGACTATACAACAAAAGTATCTATAATAACGGACGATATTTATTCCAAATAACATTACAAAAATTCTCTAACATTATTTGTTTTCTGAAGATGATGAAGCAAAACATAACAAAGATACTTAAAATAAATAATGTATCCGAGCTGAACCACGTAACGCATTAAGACAATAATGCAGAAGAGAAATCTTAGAAGTCAGAAACACGAACAATAAAGACGATTTTAGAGACGATGAAGAGAATGCACGTAGAGAAATTATTATGATGGCAGACTGAGCATCGTACAAATGTATTCGTTTTTATAGCCACGTAATACCAGACGTTTCAAGAATGTCATCGCCCATTAAATGTAGTTACAGTTGCTGTTGGTTTTAACTTTATGCCGTTATACATTTTTCATAAGAGCGTGTCAGTACTTCAGCTAACTACTTTCATTGTATAGATTCATGTTGCTGTGAAATTGTTTTTCATTTTCGCTGTCAGCGCTTAATAATAATTTGTATGAAATGTGTTTAATGTCGTTTGTTAATATTAGCTTCATCATCACACTGCTAGGTGCAGCTCTCTGATTTCCAGGTCTTTCTTCTTTTCTTCTTTTTTTTGACCTTCAAAAAGTGCTGATAAATCAGCCTAATTTGAATAAATGACTTTTGATTTGATTTGATTTCGATCCAGGGCTTATTTGGACCGCTGATCGTTGCTTTGGCTATCCCGATCCATCATCTTCTACAAGATTGGCTGGCTCGCTATTCCGTCTGTTTGTACTTCTTTTTTATCACAACTTCATCTAACGTCTAAGTAGGATGAACACAAAAACATCGTGAACATTGTCATTTCTATGACAATCTTCGTGATGTATTTTGTTTACTATGTATCGCTTTTGGACCTAAAACGTTACCCTGACGTACACCGCACTAAAAGTTTATTGTGATCCTACATAGGATTGACTGATGAAAAATGCACTGACTTTGAATATGTGATTCTTCCAGGAGACGCAATGAAAGATAGGACGACAACCGCCGCATTCGCGATGAAATATGTAGACTTTACTGTCGAACCTTCGGTGGCGGGAATATTCACGTTGATCCCGACTTTCAGCGCATAGATGATCTACACACTCGAGAGTTACAAAGTCTCTGGTAGTTTGTACAATGTATTATGTTTGCTGAAGATTTTACGTTCTGATTTTAGTTCGTTGTATGGAGTACGGGATTTGATATTTGCAATAAGTGCAGTTTATGATGAAAGCTTAGACATGGTTAAAATTGCGATTTTTTCTGTAATGCAGATGTTAGCTGTTAAACAGGTTTTGACTGTCAAAGTTGGAACATAATGAATGTTCAACAAAATTAACAGCAATAGCAATAGGTATTTAGGTCAAAACTGGATACAAATTATTAGCGTAACTAGTAACTACAATAACTAGTCGAGGTCGCGAGTAATAAGCAAAACTATAATTAGTGCGGGCCTTACCCTATCAAGATCTTTGTAGGCTCAAACCGGCACGCGAGTTGTTTAAGCGGTAACACGACAACGAACCCAGATCTGATAATAAGAACCTGCCTTTTGTTGCTACTAGATTATTATTTTTTCTTTAATTAGAGTTTTATTTATTAATACGATATGGTAAATAGTTACTACATTCCTTAATCTCTAGTTACGGGCTTATCGAAGTGGAAGTTAAATCAGCAGATCATTTATTTTATGGTCGTTCTTTTTTTCAAGTGTGTTATTTTTTTTCGGTGCGGTATAAGGGTTAAATCCGACTGATTATACCACCGTTCAATCACCTCGTTAACTGTACTTTTCTGGTAAATGAAACTGAAAACAGTCGTAAGGGTTAGCTTTAATTACCCTCTAAACTTTAAAAATTAAAATTACGCTCTCATTAAAAAGTTATTTTATTAGCTTTTCGTCATAATAATAATTTCTGCTTTTACTACTTATTTTTCATAGATTAAACAAACATCATAAAACTCACTTTGTACTTAAGCTATGTTTATAGAATTAATGAAACTTTCACGATTCAGAGTTTCTGAATTTTCGTAGTCCGAACGCGACTTCATTGTGGTAATTGTTTTATCGCATGAGCACCGTTACATTGGTCAGGTGAGGGGAGCAGGGGGGATGGGGGGTAACCAGTGAGGGGTGCGACATGGTCCCTCACAGCTGGAACTCTTAGGAAGAAAGTTATAATAAACCCGCGCACGTTTCGGAGATCCTATCACACGACATTATTTTGGTCAAGGGTAGTTTGAGCAAACAACATGCTTTGTATATTATGGATACTGTAATTTGTAAGGGAAAACACCCTCGTTTTCATTGTATTTAGGTTACTGATACAGTTTAATGTCTTCCATAGAAATTCATGAACAGGTTGCCTACATTCGAGAACAATAGCTTGGAGATAACAGGACAACAATTGAAGCTCAATTCAATTCAATATTTCCTTTGTAAATTGGTTGTTTTCTATAAAAATATTCCAACTCCATTCACAATCAATCAAAACAAATACGCTGTAAATAACTCATACATCAGTCGTATTAAATCGTGACAATACGTAATAGGGCAGACTTTCGTACGGTAAGCAAAGCGTTCGCCATCGTTTCATTTGATGGATTACAACACGATTACGGTCGACAGGAAATCCGCGTATTTTTCATTTGGCAATTGTACGGTCTGATATCAAAATATCGTTATACACGGCACCGATTAGATTAACGGCACACAATTGGCTTACATGGAAACTTTGGCCCATTAGCTTTCAGTTATAAGGTAACTGGTACCTATTTCGTGGATTGGATTAATTCTGAACGTGCCCCACGGGTGTTTGTGTTGTGTCCTTATCGGTGCTGTCTTGAACAATAATATGGAAAGTCAAAATTTAATATTTGACGTGTTTAATTAAACGACAGATTTTGAGTTAGTTGATTGTTGTTAGACATTTAAAATTTGCGGTTTAGATTCTAATAGCTTTGAACAAACAATGTGAGTTTATTCAAATGAAAGGACATTTATATTCATTTTTCTTTAACACAAAGGTCTTACCGTTTTATCTACCGTAAGGAAGCAAGAAAAAACCATTTTTTTTTACTTGTACCAGGAATTATACTAGGAATTTTTCCTGTACCGTGGGCGCGTTTACAAACATTTAAACTCACATACGCAAACGCGCAGACCCAGAACAATAACAACGATTCCCGCACGGATCAAATATTTGTACGATCTACACGTACAAATATTTGATCCGTGCGGGAATCGAATCCATGACACGCAGCGCAGCAGTCCAATCGCCAGCCACTGCACCAACCATGCCTTCAAATAAGCAAATTGCAAGCACAATAAAATTAATTTCATATTTGTCAAAGAAAACATTTCTATCATCCACACAAGTTCTACGTAGATTCTTCACAGCACCTCCTACAAATGCCACTAAACCCCATCTACAGGGGGAGAACTAAATTAACTCGCTTATGATATGATATTTCAGTCACGATCTTAGTGAATACTCAGTTACTGGCGTCGGCAAGTCGAAGTGAGTTAACAGAGTTAATCGCGACACGTGTTTAGATAATGTACCGAATGAATTTTGGATACACGATGTATATGAAAGTTGGAGGGAGAGAAATGTATATGTATCTCTATCTATAGTTACTACAAAAAGGCTATGTTTAGAAGATCGATTAGGTACCGTTTTACGTATTTGTAAGCAGGTCAAGGTTTGAATAAATAATATTTTGTATACAGATTACAAAGCAAAACTTTAGTAAGGAAAAAGGGGTTTGTTTCAGTATTAGCGGCGAAAATGCTGAAAGAAACAATTTGTTTTATTTTTACGAAAATAAGAAGTGATAGTTTTAGATGTTTTTTTTCGCATGTTACACAGAATTTTTTAAGAAAATTTTGCTAAAAGACAGTCACAGGAAATATTTCGTTTCTTAAAACGTTGAAAAAAAAAATCAACGGAAATGGAAAGAAACGAGACTTTTCCTGATTTTTCAAATGCTATTTAAATTACGGTTTTAAGGTATTTATTTCAGTAACAAAAAACACAATTTATGTAACTCGAAACGAACAAAAGTAAACAAACCTTTTAGTTTGTGTCAAATAACTTAATTTTAGTTAAGTAATTTGAGTACTGAATTGACTTATTAATTGTTATTAGTTTGATAAAAGTTCTGAAAAAAGCTTTGTAAATTAGACTAACAAATTTTTAGATTACACACAAAAGTTGTAAGTGTTTCGTAAACCAAAAAAAAAAAATGTAAATGCGTAATTATTATTTTGATATCTTAATGCTTGTCTATAAAATGAATCAAATTCGACTTTGTGAAAAGAAATTTCAATCAATATAACTTTATTATATTTGCAAAATCAACCAGATATTTTCATTAGTCATTATGATACACGTGTTTTATTCGTTTGTCACAAAAACCACAAAGACACAAAATAAAAACTTAATCCGGCATGTAATAATTTACTTTTAATACCAAAAACATAAACCAAGCAATCTTAATGCCCACTAGTATATCCCTTTACATTTTTAATGTGTTATTAAAGTTCAAAATGTGTTTAAAATATTAATAACAGTGCATAAAACCGGTGGTAAAGGTCGCCAGGGCCGGACTCAGTGGCCATTAAAAGAGTGCCATAAAGTCGTCCAGTTATCTAGCAAGAGTCGTAATAAAGTATTAACGGAACTTCATCCCATCTCATCCCTCGTTACAAACTTATTTTTGTGGAATGAAGTCTTTAATTATTTTGTCTTGTACCTTTTATGTTGTAAACCGGTTTTGATATAAAGGTACTTGGACATTTTGGGCTTTATTACAAAACGTGGTTTAACTTAGACCAAGCTTAAATCAAAAATGAATTTTTGAATTTCGAACTTTATTTCTACTGTCCTAAAGTTATTAATACAGAAACCGAGTTTAGATCCCGGTCTAAGTTGTCAATGTGCATTTTAGAATTTTATAGCAGTTGGAATAAAGTTCGAAATTCAAAAATTGATTTTTGATTTAAAGCTTAGTCTAAGTTAAACCACGTTTTGTAATAAAGCCGTTTATGTTCAAATATGGCGATGGTTCGTGATTGAATCCAAGATTATAAAGTAATGAGTTGTATCATCAGGGTTTTACGACGGTTTTGCTGTAGTCAGTTTGGCATGATAAGAGGGACTGATGAAATAAAGATTAACCCTCTGCCACTGAGGTGCCTTTTTTGTATCTATTCTACTGAGGAGTAGTCTGTCAGACGTATATTCTGGGTGGCATTATAAAATAAACTATTCATTTTTTTATGGAAAATCTAATATAACTGTTTAATTATGACATCACACAATGTGTCAGGGTAATTAAATATGGAATGAGACTCATAATTAATGAAAATACTCAGTCTTATTTATTTATGACAAAATCTAGGAACTGTAGACACAGCTAGCATTAAAAATTTAAAGAAAAATTAAGAATCATGAAATCAACAAAAATAACTTAATAATGCCTTCTTCTAGGTTAAACTTATTAGAAAAAAAAAAGAAAAAAAATATCCTTAGAGTAGTTTTTCAAAAATCTAGCCTTATAAATCCTCTTTATAATGAACACAAATTTGCGCTGCACACTGCCCGCAATCGGTTTTTGTTTGCTTTTTCGGCTTGCTTGGACAGATGCGACATCATTTTCTTCCGGCTGATGTTTCAGGCTCATTTGGGGTGGAAGGAGCAGCTGGTAAATCACGACGTATAGTCACCCGCAGTTCTATTTTACTGAGATGACGTCTGACAGACACTATGACTAAAATTAATTTGCTTGGCGTCTGTAAAACAATATGATATTGTAATTATTCTAATGACTAAACGTTTACCAGATCTATTTCGCTCACAATCTAAAAAAATAATGCAATTATGAGTTGTACCTATAAACTGCTGTACAGTTTATTCATTTTACTGACGTGACGTCTGTAAGACAGTATGGCATTATAATTATTTTAATGACGTTACGTCTACCAGATCCATCACTTATTACTGACATTACGTCTTGTGGACACCAAACAGCTCTAACTCCACACGTACACATGCCGCAGCTACCACCGCTACATTGGCTGGAGGCGCGTGCTCACGCAGGAAGGTACAGAGGAACACAGAACAATGTGACGCGAAATGACAACGTGGCAACGTCGCATAGATATTGCAGTGTCTGACAGACGTAACGACAGTGGCAGAGGGTTAAACAAACTCCGGTTCCTAATAATTTCGTAGTCTTTTCCATTTGTATCTCCAATCTATACTAGTTTTTAAGGAGGTAAATTTATTTGTACACCGGACGTTATCTCCGGAACTATGAATCTAACCAAAAAAATATTTTGGTCGGCCACTTTTGAGAAAGTTGAAGTTATGTAACAAAAACAACGGAAGGCGAACGACAATGAAGGTTAGGCTATGTAAAAAGCCTTAGGACCCAAGTAAAAGAAAAAAAAAAAACAGAAAATGCTAAGCGAAAACAAAGTCATGGTGCGGGAGGGCATAGCTTTGTTTGGGGCCACAAAATCATATTATATAAATGAAGTCGCGGGTAGAAACTAGTGGAGAATAACATTAACGTCAGTTATGTGCTAGAAACATTTCTAAAAAGAAAAAGATTCTAATCTAAGAATAAATTAAAAAATCTAATCTAATACATCCAAATGCACTGGTAGATTACTCTTCTAGTACTTTCTACTTAATAACTCCATTCACTTGATTAACAGTAAACACGTCGCATGCGAGATGCCATCTACAAAATCCTTTACTACTAAAATCTTTTTGTTGAAAAAGGTTCGGAACTTTCGAAACAGGAAAACGACGCAAAATTGTTTTCTAAAAAAGCTAACAATATCGTAAACATTCACCGGCTATGTTAGGGAAAACTTCAGTAGTTTAAAAGCGAGCATTATACGCTTTTCGCTTCAAGTATCAAAGTTGTGTGCTGTCGTCACATCGATTTTATATCAAAAGATTTCGAAAATTACGAAAAGTACGAGTCCACATTGTTCAATAAAATAAAGGCTTTAAAATTTTTAGAGGGTAGAAAAATTCTGTCATTGTAATCCTTTTACCTTTCGTCGTAGACACGAAAAGGCTCTCCCGATGGTGCGGACTAATTCCGAATGCACCTTCAATCGTAAAAGAAGTCGTAAAGAAGCGAGTCTCCCCTCGAACCGATGCACGGGAATCAGGGAAAAATAGTTGATTTCTTATTGGCTTCCACCCAGACTCAGATTGAAAATTCGCCATAAAGACATTGGGACACGCCTGGCCGGATTAAAGGGGGAAACTAATAAAGAAAACTTTTGCGACACCGTATTTTTACCAAACGCGCACCTAAAACTTCTCAGCCTTTATTAGGTTCGCGTTGGTAATTTAGAAAACGCTCTGTGGTGTTACTGACGCTTTTTCCTAAAACTGCTGTAAAACGGATATCTAGTTTCTGTTATAGCTTTGTGGAGTTGATTAAGTTTTTTTCAATCTTCACGAATTTAATACAAGGTTTTATTTTAAAAGAAAACGTAGTTTTGCTCTTAGGAACGGTTATTTAAAAATGCATTATAGCGTTAGCCGGGTTTTAGCGAGTTCATACATATATCAGATAGCTTTTAGAGAGTGATAAAAATGAATTCGCAGTCGAGAGAGGCAAAAATTATGAAATACGGCGGCGCGACGACACATAGGATGGAAGTAGTGACACCAGAGACGAGATAATAAAGACAAAACAGGGCAATAAACATGTTCTGAAAACATGTCAGCGTTTCGAATAGGAAACAGGATAATGTGTTTTTCGTTTACATAAATTATCACACGGCGATACGGAGTCTATTCCAAGCGACGCAACCACCTTACATGGATGCTTATTTACGCAACACGTCGTCGTGATCGCCCATTGGGACTAATTTACTTGATGCTTTTAAGAATTAAATGGGAATAGCTCCGTTTTAGTGAATTTAATTGACGTAATTAAAAATGAAACGCAGTGTTCCATAATAAAACACAGGAGATATTTAACTCTTTTTGCTATGAAAAAATACGTCTGCATCCTTGCGGGGAGGGCAGTAAATTCTGCCACCACACTGTAGGTACATAATTTCACACACGCCTCGACTCATCGTTTGGCGAAATATTAAGGTGTATAAAATTTTATTACTAACATTACCCCCTTACCCTGTTCTCTCTATAAACATTTTGTGTCGCGTCTCCCCTCGCGAGAGTGCGGCACAACTTCGTCTTTGCCTGACTCCCTCTAATGCCACATTTGTGTCTTAATAACGAATGGTATTATGTTACGAACGTTCGTATTGTTTGATTTTCAATCTCCTGAGATTGCAGATTTCCTTAGCTCCGCTAATGGCCCGTGCCGGAGACACGAAACATTTGGAACACTACATCCAAAGCTTGAGTTTTATTGCGTATTATTTAAACTGCTTATTGATTATTGAGCTCGGAACGTGGGATTCGATTCATTTTTAATATTGTCTGCTTTGTACACTGAACTGAAAAAAGTTATTGCATTATGAAGTCAAATGAGATGTTTATTTTCATTGCACTCGATGAAAGCGGCAGTTTAAACAAATTGGCACGAAAGTATTTGCTTTTCCGCGAGCTATTTTGATATTGTCTACAATCCGAGTTCAATTTGCAGATTGCATGGATATGCAGAATTTAATTTGGGAAGATTTATGATGTTGTGAGTAAGTTCATAATATTGTAACGCGAGTGCAGAAGCAGGAGAGCAGGCCGACTTGATAGAATCGGTCGGTAATCGTCGCCGATCTCGGCGGAGCACGCGCACCGCCCGCCCCTAGTTTATCTCAGCAGTTCGTCGCGGCATCACGCCGCTTATTGATATCACCGGTGTACTCTATGGATGTCTCGATATTGCTACCTGTTTGTCTTGCATCTACTATATTGACAATCACCGCAGCTTTGTTGGGAATACTTTTTTCTTATTGCTCCTTTCCGTAAGAATTCATTGGAACGGGACGCGCTCGGATACAACTATTGGTTTTATTGTCGTTTGAACGAATAGGGGTTCCCTTCCAATATGTCTGCTTGAGTCGGTTTGTTTTCATACGCCACTGATTTGTGTCACAGGAACACTCGTAGGTATACCAGGCGAATTAGGTAAGAGCAGAATATGCAATTTCGAAACCTTTTACAGCAAAACGGTTTGTGACGTTCTTTCCTTAGTAACATTTTATTTATTCCTAAAGTTGTTTGCTTGTAATTTGTTAGGCACTCGTTTTATATACAGAGAAAATGTTTTCTGAGTATTCGACGGCGTCGAAAAATAATTTACATAAAATCTTAAGCAAACGCAGCGAATTGGGTAAACTTCAATCATAGAATTCCGTCATCTTCATCGTCGACAAAATCTATTTTACTTGTAGTTCTTGAATAAAAATCGTTTTAAATTCTATTGATTGATTCGTTGAAAATATACTCACAACTTATCGCGATTTTACTCGTTCGTCTGTGAAAACAATACCCAGCTGCCAAACCACAGCGACGTATTTACCCTCACACAAAGAGATTTATCGAAAAATAAATATTTTAATGTTAACCGATAGCCCCTGTAAGGGTTTCAGGTAAATCTTTGCACCTTTTCTACGCAGAAGATACGCGCGGTTCACAAGAAATATTCGGGGCCATCCACCGCGTGGAATCCTATTGCAATTTATGCTCATTGAACTGGAAAAAGTATATGGGGAAGCTAAGGTCGGCGTCGATTCTTTTATTGCCACACGAAATCAATAAGGAGCGTGACGTGGCAACTGTTTTCGAGGACCGTTTCATGTAATAAAACTCATAAAACCATACTCACGTCTGGTCGCGTGATCAGTTTGTACTGGATATAAATCATAAGTTATAGTGTCTCCCGTGAGTTCAATCGAATCAAGCACCGTCGTAGTATAAACAATTATTCGGAATACATTATTGAAGCATCACTTCGATGCTGTGCAATAACTCAGACCTCTAGGGAGGTTACCACTCCTACATGAACGTAATTGAAAATTGAAATTTGTTTAGGACTGTGCCGGACTCGTAATTTGATTTAGGCGACGGTTCTCGCGCAATCGGCAAGCAATAACAATAAATATAACCACAGAGGTGAATCTGTACGTTCAATCCCACGTTCAGTGCCTTGTTGCGATTTTGTGTCTACATTCAATTGCTGCGGAGTGTCACGTAGGGGAATTAATTTTGTAAAGAGCACTGCTCGAGTGTGAAGAAACCGCCGCATGAATTATTTCTGGTTCACTTGTTTCTTGCACACCTGATGAGGTTCACAAATGTACGTGTATCTACATAGAAAATGTTGCTTTTCAAAACATCCTAATGAAGCATGAGAATTTTCCGGAAAATGAAACGAATTTTCTATTTGCAAGGATTTTATGATATTTGAAACATCACAACTTTAGCTAATGAATTACTGAGAGGCATTTGGGAAACTTACAAATCTAGCAACTGTCCAAAAACGTATATATTTCAGGATTCAACACACCTCAACCGAAATAAACAAAAACACGTCGTCGAATAAATCGAAGGCTGTAGCCTCCCCAACATAACAGCCCTATGTCTTGGGAGTCATTCTTCTACTGAGACAGCCCAAAGAGCACATAGCTCTACCGAATATAATGCATCCCAAACCGAGCCATAAAGTGCATGCTTCACTGTACCACGTTGTAAATTTATATGCTGGTACTAATATAAGAGGCATTAGGTGCCATAAGCCAGGCTCTTGCTAGTATTAAACATTCGAGGCTAGTGCGAAGTTAAAATTGCCGACAGTGTCCGTAAGTTTAGGCAATACATATTTTATATTGTTTTAGAGAGGCAAAAAACATAGGGTCTGTCTATCTACCGACATTTATGAAGGTCTATATGTATACACGTCTAAAGTACCTAACATTAAACACGGTAAGTTTTATTTTTCAGGCCAACACATGATGTATGGATAAAATATTCGATTCCATTTCTTTCCCACACGTAATATGAATGTTAGCCTTTGAATACGGATTCCCTCGTCGAACTTTACCCAACCGTGAGGCGCTGTGACAGAAACAAAAGTGTGCGCACGTGAACACCCCATATTGGCAATATCCAAGAAATTTCGCCAATACTACAGAGAGATACTAGCATTATTAGCTAGGGGTTGCTTAGTTCTAAGGCCCCCTCGCTATCACTCACCTATCCGTATCAGTGGCTAGGGGGGCTCCGTGCCTCCACACGACTAATCACTGAGGATGTGGCATAGACGCGCTATGCATATTTATTATTGCCTCCGACGAATTCTCACTGTTTCGTTCAATACGAGCGGAGCGTGGATGTTTTTCATTTGCTCTGGTTATTTATTTAGCGAGGGCCCCAGGTACACGTAAGGGCTTAATGTTTGATGAGCTCAGATTCGACCTCCTTAATTTCTATACGCATCTCTCCGTCGCAGATCGAAGTTCGATCACGTCCTGCGGTTGTTTGTTTTCCACGCGAGATAAGTAAATTAAATTCGGTTCGATTAATCGATTTAATTAATGGTATGTATAGCTGCTTATTATTCGATATTTGGAAAATCATTGAGGTATTAGGGAACGTGTTCGCAATAGCAATGCTTGCTAATGAATTATGTAGCCGAAATCGGAAAATTTACAGGGCTGCGAGCGAATATGAGCGATATTACGACCGCAACAAACAATTAGCGTCCGAGCGAGGCGAGTGCACACCGGCTTATAAAACACGGTTACACGCCCTGCAGTAATTAAAACTTCTCTTGCGAAAAGAAAATCCAATAAAAAATAATTATCTCCGCTATCGTTAACATTGTGATGTGTGAGATGAATATAATTAAGACCAAAAAAAAAACTGTACGTAAGGTATATTATTTAGAGTTGCCCTAGAATTAAATTCCTGACGAATGTTAATGTTTAACCAGGGAATTCTTGTACAGTTTAATAGGGGGAGGTCGGGTTAATTAAATGGGCCGGGGATTCATTTTCATAAAATTATTTGATCTTGGCCCAACACGAGGCCAATTGATCGCGATTCATTCGCTGGGATCGCGTAGACTTTAATTTCATTTTTGCGGTGAGTTGAGGTCTGAAACATCATTCGGCTTTATTCGTCGGCAAACTACATAAACACAAGTTTACTGCTGTCTGTCTGCCTTTACTTTTGACTCGGAGGGCGGTTTAGCAAATTGACTAAAGTGCGGTTTCGTGTTGAAGTAATAAACGTATTTTATTATGCAGCGCTTATATCGCGCTGCGTCTCATTATAATTGAATACGACTGGCTCTGCATAGTTCATGGAGTGGCACGTAGTTCATTTTGTTATAAAACTTCTTATTAAATGTAATAATATGCTTTACGACCCTCTCTAATATTAAAATGAAGTTATGAAAATTTAGGCAGTTGATTTAACTTCAACTTACATACAGATTAAATTTAATCATCTTGAAAATGTAAACAGTCCAATATATTTGGCATTGTGCCTACCAGATGTTGACATTGAGGGCCCTCTGTAATATTGCTACAATAAATATGACTCTTAGCATTACCTAAGCAAACATCGGAGATTTATAATAGTGGAGTGCATACGACAGGCTGCATAATTTAATTACTCGCTCACACCCTTGATTAAAATTTTGCAATAACGCATTAGCGCAGTAAGACGCCGAAGGGCGTAGGGCAAGGAAATTAAACGGTCCATAATAATTTCGTTACGCCAGTACCATGATTAAAATCTTACAATTAATTAGGAAAAGTTTGGCTTTCGTATGGGGGATGGCTGAAGACATTAATCGCAGGTTTTGCCGCCTGTGGGCGAAAAACAACGTGATAACGACATGTTTGACACGTTTCGAGCTCTTCTCGGCTGGGAAATTTATTCCAGTAACTTCCAACTCGAGATCCCGAACAATCCCATATATTATTCAAGCCAATTGTAAATCGTTGGAGGTGGAGGCAAGCACATAAAGACCAACGTCCATCGATGGTCCATGTTTGAATATAAATTGGTTTCAGTACCTTTAACTGCTTACACTATCGACTCAACTAAAGCAACAATTAGCATACAAACGACTGTTGCACCGTTAACAAAACAAAACACTCTCGTCTCGTCTGCGCTGCCCTTACTCAATATCGTAAGGTTTGACGCAACCATATTTAAAATAAGTGAATTTGATACGTTACAACCTTACCCTTATCAGGACGTGAAAGGAATCATGCAATATTTATATGTTTGGGAAGTGGTTAAGGAAATAGGGTAAACGTGTAACAGACGTTAATCAGGAATAAGTGTTCGATAACGTTAACGATACGTGGGTAAACAAAGCCCAGATAATATGACCGCGGAGCATTAGACGGGAGCGTACGGGAGTGATCTAATAAACAATTCAACGGCCAAAACGGGGAAAACACAAAATCAGATTGTCTCAAAATCACACGAGTGACAGCGTTACGTGGCGGGCCTCGCATCTATAATTCAGAGAGTTCCCGGGATCGTAGCCGACGCCGACGTACGGGAATACTTTCCCCCTGCAGAACTAACTTATGGCAATCTATTCTTGTTGAATCGAAACTGCCTACTATTGTTTAGACGCCGTTCCACTGAGGTCGGAAATATCTTCTTCTGAATAAAAGAGAGACCTGAATCTTTCATTTGATGTTTTCCCGTCTTTGAATGTTCCTCTTAGATAGTTTAACTGACTCCTCTTTTAGTTCAGATGGAAACGTGACTTAAGAATTTTCGAAAAGTTATTTTAATGGGGGATGTTAACGGGTCGACTTTTCGATCGATTTAGCCGTGGACGTGTCCATCAACTGTCGCATTCTAGCACATTTTTAAATCACCACCCCATTAAAGATGGTTGACAAAAATCATGCTTGTCTTGTTCATTTTAGAAGAATATCACAATGCAATTCATGCGCCGACAAACACCTGGTGACCTACCATTTACACGGTCGATTTTAGTCACCCCCCGCCCCCGCATGCTACTATCGCCGCACGGCAAAAGTTGGATGTTGGAATTTTGGGGTTGAAATTTTTGTAACTTGCGGCCCTTGCGGTCTAGTCGCATGGTCATTTAGACGGTTCATTCCGTGCGGCCTAGCTGTGCGGCTAAAATCGACCCGTTTAAACTTCCCAAAAGTGACTTCAGCCTTGTTACTTCTTATATAAGATTTGCTTTGAACAGGCAACAAGCGATTCAGTAGTAGGTTCAGAGGCCTTACTACGAGCTCTTAACGCGATCCGGTTTAGGCTGTGGGAAAGAGACAGAGCTATACAAGTCGTCTAGCGCCATCTCTTTCCCACAGCCTAAAGACTCACGCTTCAAGAGTTCATGGTAGGCCACCAGGCCGAAATTGTTCCTGAGTTTTTCCTTTAGCTTTTTGTTATTGTTCGTGATAAGCATCGTATTCGGTAAATGGTGATAAGCTCGCGCTATCAGATTGTAGCGTAATGTTGTAATCAGTGAACAGGCTGTACAATAACATTACTGTTTAATCCAGGATTAAGCATTGTAAGCATGCCTATTTTATAAGCTTATTTATTTCTCAGTTTATTTTACAATGTTTGTTTTTTTATTGTTTCATGCTTTATGCGAGTATTACTTCGCTTCTTAAGCACGACGTTATGTTTACTTTCTTTTAAAGCTATCTTGTACGGTGGGCTTCATCAACACGTTACTTCGGTATCAAAAGTAGATTCTTCTAAGCGGGATAACCAATAGCCCTTTCATGACTTCGCGTTTTGAGACGTAAACTGGAACTTAGATGTTAATTTGAGGGAAAAATATAATTCCTCGTTTGTACATTTAATTAGAATAAACGCAGTAAATAATTCAAGTATGATGTAAATAAAATACAGAAATCTTATGATAAGGCCTCTGGTCGTGACGCAGACATCACTTACATCAAGAAAAGAGTTCTTTGTGAGGAAACTTGGAGGCAGGGATATTCAATACACATAATAAAAGTGTGACTGCAAAACGGACCTTATTTTAACGTCATAATCTGAAAATTTTCAGACAAGTGTTCAACAGACATTTGAAAGTTTTTATGTTACCACGGTAAATATCATTCAAAGTAATTTTTGTTTCCCCAATGTTTTTTTTATAGTTTTATAAACTTTACTCTATTGTACCACTAGACAAGCCTTTACAACCAAACGGGGCTAGTAACAACGGTACAATGCCTATAAACGACCATTGTCTTCAATTCTAATTGGTATTAGGCCACTACAGTATAATTCTCGCAATTACTGTCAAGTTTCAGGACAGACGTGCTTCAGTGTAGTGTCGGCAATCGTCTGCGATTGTGCGAACATCCTCTGATTTAAACTTTATTCTTTAACAAACGGTTCTATTTAGAATAATTGGTATTATTTTAACGAATGTAGAGATACGGATGACAGTTGTCTTTCGAAAAAATTATATTGATCGTTGAGAATTTTTTTATTTATTTTTGTAGATATTTTAAGATTCAAATATATGTCTTCAGGTCCTACTATTTAGCACTGTTTGAAGACTAAAATACTGGTATTTATGGTATAATTATATTCCGTGATTGTAATTTTTTTTAGCTGTATTTCGCTGTTGCAAGCGCCATGATCGCGAATTGACACTACTATTATTACCGTGCCGTAAAATTTCATATTTGTATTGTCTTTTTATTCCAGAAACAACAGTATAACATCCAGAATTTAACAATACTCGTTAAGCAACACGTACAACCAACAAGCCTAGAATAATAATTGTTAAATTGAGCTCTCTAGCTAGCCCACAGCGGATCACGAGATCGGCAGTCGTTCACACTTCAGCAATTATCGACGTGAAACTTTTGCAACAACCTAAGGTTCCTTTACCGCCACGTTACGGTGAACCAAATGAAAAGTCTGATGCGCTTGCACTAACTTCAGGAGTTAGTGTTCAAATACTTTCCAAGTTACCAGTTTAACAGCTTCGGATGGAATTAAAAATGTTGTGTTGGGTAACTCTCTGCTAATCTGTTATGTTACGCTTCTGATGCAATTATGGCAATTTCGACCTTATTTTATGTAACGTAAAGGTTTATTCTTAATTCAGCGGAGGTGTTTCCTGTGATTTATCTAACAAGGGGTCTAATCTAATGCTATACCTTACCCATTTTAATCCATTTTAGTCAATAATGGGCATGGTCCCAAAATTAATTATTTTGGATAAATAAATAAATACTTAAAATATTATTAAATTAATAATGGGCACGTAAATCTTACTCTACTTATATTATTACCAAGACCACCCCATACACGCATTTAAATTTTATGACCCCTTCAAAAATTCTACAATAACACGAATTCCGGTCAAATTAGGCAAAATGAGTGCAGCAAATTTCTAACAAAAGGTGACTTTAATTACTGAGTGGCTAAATCGAAATTGTACTACTATACGCTGGGCTATAACATTTCCCATGAGTCGAGGACATTTATCGGCGAATGGTCGAGGATAAAACAATAAAGAATGGTTAACTGCGTTTTAATGTGAACAAGAACACGGCCGGACAATGGCCGCCGATTGGGGCAGAGCGGTGGTCACTGCGAAATCGTCGCGCTGGGCCTATAGGGTTGGGATCGTGTCGATTTCTTTGTAAAATATTATTCTAAAAAGGTTTCATTGCAGTGTAATAAAATAAAGACTGACTTTTTCCACGAAAATGAATAAAATAGTTAGGTAATTAAAATTTCTTGGATACATTATAAATATTATGACTGCAAAATCCATAAAAAGTTTGTTTTTGAAATGCTTGTCATAGAGAATATTCATGAAAAAAACAAAATACCTCAAAAACTTAACTGTACAAAACATCGACATACCCGAGAAAAAAAAACGTAAACGCGCTACACTAGTTCGGGTGTAGGTAAGTAATAAACGTACCCGCATAAACCTTTGAATTGCTGACCACGGCATCGAACCTATGCGCCCTTTGTCTGTGTCCGGCCGCAAATTGTTTAAGAAATAAAATAAAATCTAATTTACCGCCTTGCTACGTTTACACGAACCGTTTTACGAGTACCGCTGACTAGAGTGTATTGTTTATTTTCAATACTTTGAGTTTTTATTTGTTTCCCCCCTAATACGATTAAGGCTATAAAGTCCAGAGGAATAAAACTTATCCTTGTTTGTTGCTTGACTTTCTAATGCATACGAATACTTAATACAATACATTTTAAGAGACATTTTTTTCTAAAAAATAGAAACATGAAGATCCCAGGCTAAAAGAAAGAGTCCCTGAAAATTTATGAATACTAAAGCTACTCCCTGTCATGAAACGGAATAAAGTAAGATGTATAGAGACAAGCCAAACACACTCAACATGCAGTACGTATATCTCTTATTTATGTTCATTGCATTCGCACCACTCAGATGGACAATGGAAATTGTGAACATATTTGCAGATAATACAGTTACCGTGACTAGAGGGACGGGGATCGGAGACTCACAGTGTTCATACAAACAGAAAAATGTCCCCAGGCAAGCTGCAAAATGTCCCGAAAATACATTAGTCGCATTAGAAACACCATTAAGGGTCGGGCAGGCCGATAACAATTAGGGTGGATCTGGGATCTTAAGGGGAATTAACAGCGCATAGCGCGTTAGCACTGCTTTAAAGAATACTTCACCGGAAGCTTTGTGGTATTGTAAGTGCATTAGGTGTATTTGCAAAGCAATTCAAACAATGCATTTTTAAACAAAGTCACCAATTAAATTTAAGCATAGCATTATGAGATTCCATATTCGTTAAATCCAAAACAGAAAAATACAAGAAAACCGAATCATAATCATCATAAAAGGTAGATTCATTCATACTAAAGCGAAAAACATAAAAGGTATGAAAAACGAGACATCAACGACGGCAAGACGTTAAGGAGACGCCGAAAATTCTTCTAACCGCGACGCCGACTTGTACAATATGCATAACTTGTTGAGAGAGTAATCAAAAGACGATATAACCGTATAGTTCGGTACCGCCCCCGAAAGGGGCGCGACAAGTAAACCTACGCTGGCTCAATAGTGGGTCCAAAAGGGGCAGACGTTGTAGTCATACGACATCCTCATTATAAATTAAAAAAATATAATATTCTCTGCGTAAAATCCTATGAGTGCGCATTAATTAAGAATGTTAAATAAAAATCTGATTTATTCACGAATTTAAAACTTCTACATTTAGCGCCTATTTTCTTAATTTACCGTAACAAAATCCAAAAGTGTAAATACGATCTTCGCCATTTTGATGGCAGTGCTGGGTGGGGCTAAAAATCATAAAAAACATGGTTTTCGGACATCCAACGGATCATTATAGAAGGAATGAATAACTCATCATTTAGTATTGTAACGAATTCATACGTATTTCAACATAAATTAGCAGTGGTAATGAAAAATTTGATATCTGAACTCGAACTTTCGCGCCACTTTTGTTTGTTTACATTTTATTTTGCACTTGGATCACACACGCGAGCTTTAACTCCATAATAAGAAAGATAAATATCATGCCAAATATTATAAATAACGTAAAAAAGACCAGATCTTGGCGTAATTCTCTAATACGGGGCCAATAACACGTATTTTTCATTACCACTACTCAATTTGTATTCGTAATCGACAACCATGTTATTTTTTTTAATCGTAATGATGTGTGAAAGCGAGTATTCTAATCGATTCCATAATTGATTTTTTTGTCAACTCGAGTGAAAAAAATAAGGAAATTAGGAAATCGATTAATAAAAATTAAAATAAATTTGTTTTATGCTTAGAATACAATTATTATCTATTATAATATAGTTTAAAGCTTTTATAATAATATTACGTACATTGTCATTCCCAAAAAACAATAATAGACAAAGGAACAATGTCAGATAATAAATGTTTGAATGCGCGGCAATTATTTAATTCAAAAATTTTGAATTAGGAATGCACTCGCTGTGGTATTCGATAATCAAAATAATATGTAATAACTTTTAATTTATTAGCTAATTTTTACTGTACATTTTATTCTGTACAATCATATAATTTTTAATGTTGAATGAATATATAATGCCTTGGATTTTGATAGGGTTATTATAAATGAGTTTGTTTCCTACCAAATAAAAGTTTTTTTTTTTTATCGTGGTAAAATCATCAAATGAGTCCTTCCACGCCGGGCAGGGCGGGAGGGACTGTCAGACGTGTACTGACTAAAATCCACGGTGTCCTTCAATAGCCCTTTATGTTCCGGGGTCATGAAATAACTCCCGCGACCGCGGTAGGCTTTGGCCCTCTAAGTTCTCATTATGCTGACGCTCTTTGAGGCGCACGTGGAACACGACGCGCTGTCGACCCGGGCATGGTCCATGGTCGGACAGCGAGTTGCCCTTTATTCGCTGTCCGCATGCCCGTGCCTACGGTGGCCGGAGATCGTCTGCCGACTTTCGACGCTGCGGGCGCCTACTACTATGTTTGGGGCGGAGGGAGGACGCTGTCCTCTCCCTCTCAAGGCTCCAAACAAAAGATAGCCAAATTAATTATTTTATTGTACAAATTTGTTTCGTGAGATTGGTTTGGTCATGTAAGTATTACACGTCAGAAATCGAGCTTTTGAAATAAAAAAATAAAATGCTAGGTATTATATTTTTTTACACTATTCGATGTCGCTGAGGATCATAAAAACTAATATGCAAACAATAATTTAGTCATTGTACAGCAGAATAAAATCAAAATTCGCGCAAACTCACTTAAAGTTCGAATTTCAAAAAAAACGTTAATGTATTTACACCACGAAGTGATAATAAAAATTTGAAATAAGAACACTATGTTGTGAACATGTAGCGAGACATTATTTTAATGGAAAAAAAATCTTTTAACTCAAGTTTGTCGCATGTTTCTACTTCACAGAATATTTATACATAGTTTGATTGCTGAATTTATATTTCAAAAATTTTAATTTTTATGATGTTATTTAATTTTTATCAAATCGGCCTCGAGACTTCCTTAAGGATTTTCCGCTATTCCTCATAGTTTAAAATTTAGCCAAACGCGCCCCGTTGGAAATTCTAATTGTTTGTTACTGCAAGGAATCATTTAGAAGTACATTACTCCCATCTCTCAGCATTAGATCCGAACCCGGTGTTTGTCTTTTCACGTTTTTTAGATCCGTTTTAAAAAGATAAATTGAAATTAATTAACGAAAACACAAAATGGGTATAAGTAAAACCATATGATTGAATTTAAGTTTAGAAGACGCATAGGTATGTTTAGCCTCCAATGAAACACCGATAGATAAATTATTGCGTAAACGAAATAATACTTGAAAATTTGAAATATTATAAAATGATTCAGATTTACTTTCATAGACTTAATGCATGGACTGAGCTTTCTATAGTCAAAAGATAAATCAGTCCATGCTCTATATCTTGTTTTACTTTTTTTTTCATGTTCGATTATGTTGCGAGTATCGATTAGGCTGAATGAAGGTTTTTAATCGTTTTGTGAATATTGGGTTTACGGTCAGCACTAAAAAGAGTCATGTTGCAACATAGTTTTTGCAAATTTTTATCCAGACTTTGATCGTTATTATTTATGAAATTATGTATGAACACTGGCAAATCTAGTAATGTATATAGTAAGTTATTTTATTTGTTTCACTGTTTAACCATTATTATCATGTGATAAGCTTCTTTATGTACATATTTTTCAGCACATCTAAATTACCTAGTTTTTGGAACGATGTAGCATTTTGTATGTTACACACATTTTACAACAGAATGAGGCAGTTTTATTGACCTCAACATGTTCTTAGAGATATTGTTCACAAACTTATCGCATGAAATAGCTGTAGTAACATATTTTTGATCAAAAATTGGATGCTGAAAGTTGACAAAAAATATTGTGTAATAGCTCAAATTTCGAATCACCCGGTCGACTCAGCTGATGTGTCATGTGTCAAAATATTGTCGTGCAGAGTGGATAAAGTGAAGAGGAAGACACGGCGAAAGGCTAAAAATGTAAACCCTCTCTTAGATTTCCTTGAGGCGAGAGCCACGACCCCTCTACAGAAACTTCCCGTAAGATGGGAAAAATTACCCGGCACGGGAAAACTTTTTTCGATTTGAATTATGATTCCTTATTTTATGCTTCGTCCTCTCACTAAGTTTGTTTTACATCGGACCAGGCCCATTCATTGTCGTACAACGAATACTAATAATGGAGACGGCAATATAATTATGAGCCGGACAAAGCAAGAAAATAAAATTAGCTTTTTCTTTCTAGTATAAAGAAAAAGTGAAGTTTTGAAACTCCATAAGATTGTGATGCTGAACTTTATACACAAAAACAAAGCATTTAATTACACCTCGTTGTCAATTATATTACAGTTTTCATCTCAAAAATGAATGCCAGTCGAATGACAATTACGTTAGAATAAAACTTAGCAGAGAGTCACCGAAGGATTATTACTTTGAAAGAGGCTTTGACTTTCAACTTTCTAAAGAGTTTGTTGAATAAGTTTTCTGTATTACCCTGGGTAATATAATTTGTCAGGCGCCAAGGCGGCCCGAGAGATTCTTATTTTGTTGGTGCAAGAAATAATAAATCATCAAAGTATTAATAATGTTATTATGGATTTCTTCACAGTGCACGTTTTTTTTTACTTTGAGTTTTAATAGCAGCCTAAAAGCAAAATTTATTTATTCAACTGTTTCAAACTAAAAACTTTCAAGCTATTGTCAAACAGACAGGCGAAGCGAATGCGATCCGAAGCGTTTTTATTTGTAAATCTATGTGACTGAAATGTGAAAGCGATGCGATATTCGATGTGACTGGCTTCAAACAACTTCATACATTAGAAACAAAAACGCTTCGCTTCGCGTTCGCAACGCCTGTCTGTTTAACAATAGCTTAATATTCGAAAAACTTCTAAAAATAAACAGCACTTTTTGCGCATTAAATATGTAAAATTTTCTTTTACCAATAAGAGCTGCGCTATGTGTTTAGTTTACATAAGTAGTGTATAATGCGAGCCGGGCCGTAGGCGCGAGTTCTGTTCCACTGAGAAAATATGTAAACTTTTAAATTGTATTTGCATTTCATACAAGCCGGGAAATATTGGCTTCGTGCTTGTGGACCACCACAAAGACTCATAGTAGATCCGCAGGGGATACACCGCCGCAGGGCTGCATACGCCTGTTAACTAGATACCTGCGATCAAACTTGGAAATGTAAATTGGAAATATCTAATTGTGAATAAGTTGTAACGATCGATTTGGAATTTGTTAACTTTGATGTCGAAGTCTTTGATCTTGGCCAGAAAGGAGGTTCCTAAAATAAGTTCTGGTTCTGTAACTAATCTAATAGCAAGTATGATTGACTTTATTTTTATTAACGCTCCAAATAAATCAGTGTTGATTCCAAACAACTCACTTAGTTTGTTAGTAGCTACAATAAATCCGAGTGTTGAATTCACAGAATGTCCATATTTCAACAACGAAGCATTCCAAACTCTCGATATAGGCCGACATAAATAAATTTTGAACTATAAACAAGCTTTGTTCCCAAATTTTCAAATAAATCTTGGCGGACTAATTTCCTACCTTTAGATAAGCATTAAATTATGTACTTCGAAAGGCTTTTATTCAATATTAATTGTTGAGAAATTACCTGGGGGTCCAAGCCCGAGTTTTGACCTTTCGTGTTGCCCTTTTGCTGACCATAAACGTGGAGGAACAATAAACGACTAAGGAGTGACCCTATGCGAGTACCCTTACTAAGTTCTTGGCCCCGGTCACCCCCGGTGTCCACGACCACCCCTGTCAAAGGCCAGTCTGCAGCCCCCAGGGAAATTATTGTCGGGATTTAAAGGGCATTGCTTACGTGAAAGTACAAAAAAACGGTGTACTTATAATAGAAAGTTTTTGTTGCAATAAGTTTTATCTGTATCGGTCACGTGACCGATATCTAGATTGACGGTTTATTGACAGCTCTATTAGCGCAGTGCAGTTCATGTGTTAAGTAGGGAAGATAAGTAGGCTTCCATGTTTATCATTATTCCTTTACCCATAGCCTTTTTAATGCACGAAATTATAGCACATAAAGTGAAACAACAAAACGGTTGGCTACTATTTTCTAATCCATTGATCTTAAATACCGAATGTACCAAATACAAACTGCTGGTCAAGGAAAGATAATATGTGCGAACAACAATGTAGAACAAGTGCTAAACCGAATTCAGAAATAAATTTTCAGAGAAATGAAAAGAAGGAGAAAACTTAATTTGGCTTTAAAAAAATGAAACGCAGAAAACGTCACGTCTTACGTACAAAAATATACATGTATACATTTTTAGTACCCCTTGTTTAAACATATTTCACCCCGAGCTACATGCATTCAGTTTATCAATAATTCGATTCACCCCAAGACATCAAAATTTGTTTTGGCAGCTTAAGACGTTCGCGAAAAACTTTGTATCAAAGGTTATTTACATGGACAAGATAAATTCGTCAATCAGGATCAAAAGAACACCCTTGCAAAACCTACGTGTGTCTTCAAAAGTCCGCATCCCCAACGGAAAAAGTTTTCCTAAATCATTGTCAGTTCCAATAAAATAAGCAAAATTAAATAAAGAGCCCCCGGCGAGATAAAAGGTCTAGACGTCGACTTAGACCGCACTTTTGATGGTGTCGTATTTTAAAAAGTTAGGGGAAAGTTGACACTTGGACGAATTTAACCTACCATTGTATTAATTATTCAGGGCGGTGCTTTCGTGTTTTAAGGTGCGCTTGCAAGGAGGGTAAGGCAATTTGTTTTTAGAAAAAAAAAAACTGTACAGAAAAGAATTTTAGGGAACTTGCACCGAGGCCCGCCGCTCCAACAATAGCCGAGGCGGGAGAAAAGTTTAATAAAATTGTTTTGGAATGCAGCGTGGAACGAGATAAGTTCCGCCTAGTGGATGTTATATCGATTGTAGGGTCTATGAAGTTAGCTCAATGCAGAAAATAAATACACACTTCAACTTAATGGTGTATTTTGCTTTATATGGATGCAGGGTTAAAAGTTTATCAACGCAGGATACCCGACAATCTGAACTAAGCAAACAGAAAGAAGAGCTTGAAAATAATAAACTGAGAAAGCCAAATAAAACACACACTAAAAAAGGTTAAAATGCTAGCGGCATTTTAAAATGGAAATGACTTTCTTATTTCAAACGGAATAGTAAAAATATCAAACATAATTAAGCGTACAACTGTGACTGCATGCCGGCATGGTGTGTACACAAAAGAATATTCCTACTCCAAACTCATTTGTAGATAGACGGGGGAGGCTTAGCGTCCCACCCGGAATACTTTAACTTTTCAATTGTAACTTTTGATGGGTTTTCGAACGTAATAATAATCGCTATATCGTCGTGATGGGGCGCGAATCAACTAACAGTACATACAAAAGAATGCCAATTTTTATGCGGAAAATTGAGTTACATCTCGACTGTATTATTCACCTCCATCCCTAAGTTTGTTGCATTTTTTATTGACACTATCTTCAATTTGAAATATTGAATACAAAGTAGAGGTGGGTGCGCATTTGTTTTTATGTACCGAGTAATAGCGTCGATTTGATTTAGCAGCTCATTTTCAGAGTCATTTATATGTTAAGGAAGTTTAATAATATAGCCAGACTATCTTCCATCCTTCGTATCGACCTACTTCTACGAATAATGGAATATTTCGATGAATTTAGCATCGCAATAAATTTCCATGGCAAGACAAAATCGATACTCGTTACCATTAATTCTGTCGCGGAGACAAGCCGGTAATATTCAATTCTTAGGCACACATTTCATGGTAGATAAAGCTCATGAATCAGGAGTCCATATGGGAAAGGTGGTTTAAAAAACCGACTGCTCGAAGGCAAGACGCGAGTCGAATTTCCTGCTTGATATGAATCTTCCCTACTCGCTTTAAGGTGATGTATTTTCCTATTTCTTCCCCTCTCTTGATAGGTTATGTCCCACGTGACAACAAGGTGCGATGCCGGAGAGTTTGGGGTGAAATGATGCGCATTGCATCAAAGAAATATTTTTTAAATTAAATTGGCTCGAAAAACATTACAAACGTGATTGATGTCTAATCATGTTAAATAAAAAGAAAATGGAATGTCTAATTTAATTAGACCGTCTCCGTCTAAGTTAATCAGCTCAACATGATTTACAAACAGAAGTGTTCTAGGGATGAAAGGGATAAAATAAGTAGCAATAATAATAGTACCATCGCTCTCGCTTCGTCATATCCGTGCAGTAAATTCCGGATCTGTTCCTCTCTGAGACGTCGCCCGCCTATTTCATAGGGACCCTTCGTTAAATTGATTTTCAATTTGTTTGAAATGTGGTCCGCGGTGCACTGGGCAATAAGGAGGCGGAATAGCGGAAAATTATTTCACTGAACTTACCCTTGATGAGATTTCAACTGAATTAGGTGATTGTAGATGGGGATAGGAAAACATAAATTTGATATTCCATATTTTATTATGGGGTTCAGGATCATAGTTTGTATTAGGTATCGATTAGATGGAATAGTGAGAATTTAATTCTACTTTTCAAAAGGCATTTGTCGGGTGGTGTATGTAATTAAAAGTGATAGTGATAAATCGCTAGTAATGACAACAAAACTTGGTCAAAGTAAAGATTACATTTCCATTGCAAGTCAGCTTGTCACAATGAGTTCCAACGATCCACATCAAAAAGCATTTAATCCGCACAATAAACACCTACCCATAATAATTACGAAGGGTCCAAAATATGACGTCACTAAAGTTGAAAATATTAATCCCAAAATCTCTCGGAGACAATAATAAATTTCTATTAACTTCTTGTGATCTTACTTTCATTTTATTGTCAAGTGATAGGGATTAATTCGTCTGACTTATAACTGCAATACATTTGCTGTCTTTTGTCGACGGGGGGAGTATAAAATAAAGCTTTCTTGAGATTATATTAATACGAGTAGGGGCCGGATCAAAATGATCTGGGTCTGGGATGTAAGCCGTCTAAGTGGAGCCGGAAGGTTGATACTTGCTCTGAAATTTGAAACTAAGGACTCATATTAAATGAAGCAAAATATTATGAAGGAAATTTAGACGAGGTCTTACATTCAAAGGAAATCTGGCCAGGTAGCAGAAATCAGGACGTGAGAGATCCGACGTTTTTTAATTTTGAATAATAGTTGGTAGTGATAATTTTACATTGCCAATGAGAAATCATAGGGTTTTAATGGAGACAGAGAGAAGAGTTTCAAGGAAGATACCCTAAAAATGCATAATTTCAAAGACTCCAAAAGCAAAGAAGATTTAAGCCAGCAATAAAATCAAAGTCCCTCTTTGTTTACTCACAATACAATGACATACATTGAATGACAAGCAAAACAGTTCGAAGACACCCCATGACGCCAGGGGATGGCAAGGTGGCCTGATTAATTTCGAATGATATTTGATATGTTCATCTGACGGGCAATTCAGGGGAGACCCTGACAAATGAGTAGATTTTCATGTCTAGGGGTCGAAGAAGACGATTAAACGTCTTCGGTATTAAATTGCATCGGATTCATTTGGGATCGACGATTATCGGTATAGATTCTCAAATTAATATTACGTTATCTAAACAGAAAGTGGTAGAAATAGTCCTTATTTTTCTTAAACATATTCAGAAGAAGCTGATTATTTTGTTATCTACGTCATATTATATATTAGAATTAAGATTATGTTTCGAAATTATTTTCTGTGTATCAAAATACATCAATTAACAATGTTGCCAAAAGTAAGTAAGCTGAAAGCTTTCAAAAGCCTTTTATCTCGACCAATCAGTCTACCAATTAAATCTCACTAAAATTATGCTGGAAAATTACTTTTAAAACATTTTATTCGTAGAAGTGAAAATGTTATAAATCCACTTTAAAACTTAAAATCAGTGACTTTAACTGTCACACATTTAAAGTTATTTTATTAAAGTGTTCAAGAATGAAACATAATCTATTCAAGAGCTCTTTGAAATCAAATTGTAAATTAATTATACTTGCTGTTATCTATAGGACTTCAATTGCGTTAGGATTACTTAATTTCATATAATGTATTCATTCGTATAGAACAGTTGCACCGAAGTGGGTTTCATTGTTCCCATTGCGGATAAGTCTCTTGGCTTCTTGTAATTTAACATTTTAGTTGGGAACAAGCTCGTCTCCTCACCATCTTTTGTCGTTTCGCCGGAACATCTTTATGAATATCTTATTATGAACCTAAATTGAGAAGAAGCTTACCTAGTCCTTATTTGCGTAGCAGCAATTTTTGCTCGGATTTACTCAGCCATTCGCAAACAATTTTAATTGGGTTTTTGTGCTTCTGCAAACTTGTTTTGTCCGCAAAAATTAAAATTTTACAAAATGTAATTTTAATATTGTATTCCATTTTGCCATGCACGACAAATTCAGCTACAAGATTGGCGCCTGTTACGTTGTGAAAATTTAATCTGCTTGAGATTTCTTTTCGTAAATAATACGTCTTTTATCTGAGACATTTTGTAAATGGTTCATTATTAAGTTTTGTGAAAAAGTAAACGCATCATGGGTATAATATCTTATTCCACATAAGCGCCACGTAGTCATGGTGACTTTTGTAATGACGGTACGAGGAGGCACCATCAAAAGGCGTCATTACACGTCTCGCGTATATTACATCATTATTCGCGCAACACGCACTCGTTCACAACGCCGACAATCTGAGATGTTGCTAATGGAAAGAACACGGGAGTTTTGATAAATTCACGCTCGTTTTTCCCCTCTCGTCGAGAGTTTAAAAAGCTTGGATCCCCGGTGTCGTGTATGATGGCACGTGAAACAGGATTGAGTGGAAATGAGCCGTTCTGATAAGAACGCTTTGTGGACCGTGGCGCTGATTTCATGTGATTTTAGACTGTGTCAACTCTTATCAAATAGAACTTGAGTGAATAATATACACGAGTGATTACCGTAAAAGAGCAGTAAACAACTTTCTCGTATTTTTATAGAAGCACAAGAACTTTTTTTTTGTTTATTATTTATTTTATATTCCTGAGAAATATTGTCACACGAGTTTACTTTTTAAATGTTTTTTCGTGAAACAAAAACAAAAGAAAATATGACGAAAAATTGTCAGGAGCACGTATTTATATTGAAACAACGGAAAAACCGCGGGCAATGGTTTGTTTACCTTGCGGCAGTGTGATGCCCGCTCGCTGCAACATTTGGTGCACCCCATGTATTCCTGAGGGCATTCCGCCCCACTCATTATCCCCGATAGTTATTACTGTCATTTTTCAACTCGTTATTTACTCTGAGGAGAGCTGATAGCACGACATTTGCTCGAAAAGACCGAAGTTTAAGATTAGGGGTGACGGATTTTCGGGCTGAGAAAGGGATTTTCGCGGGCTTATGCGAAAATTGAAAATAGCCCTTTAAAGTAAGAAGTCTTTTCCCCTGTGTTTAGAGGTTTGATCTTGATAGTGAAGCAACATTATTAAAATACTGAAACCCTTGTTTCATCTAAAGGAGACTTTCAAGTAAGATCTTGAGATTCTGACAAGTTTTGATTATTTTGAATGAACACTAATCTGAATGTTATCTGTGAAATTAGATGAAAGAAAAACTTTCATTTAATTTAACGTTTAGTCAACTCTTTCGAATTTATTCTAAAAGCAGATTTCAAACTATATTTATCAAAGAAAAGATAACAACATAAATGTCATTGTGTCAGAAAACAAGAAAAGTTTTAGTACTGAGTTTTATTAAGACTTTTATTACATTTTAATTGCTGTCCTGAGATCTTAAAAATGTCAACATGTTTTATTATTTTCATGTACTTAAAGAGTAGGTAAGATATTATTAAATTATATGCAGATGGCATTTTTTTTTAACAACAAATATAGGTCAACAACTTTTTAAGGGATTGAAGTAGTCGCGGGACTAATGAATTACAGTGAAACGGAACGTATTGAAGAACACCGTGGATTTTAGTCAGTACAAGTCTGACAGTCCCCGAGCCCTGAGTGGAATGACTTACTTTAATGATTTTACCACGTAGAAAAAAGGGTTTGAAGTAACATAATTACACTCGCTCTTCAAGGGTTTTTTTTGCACCAAAAATACATCGAAGACGTCGTTTCCAATATCATGTATTAAAATAAATTATTTGAGGCCTATCTTTGTTCCTGTAATTGTTGTAGAACCTATTACTTATTTTAAAAAGATAACATACTGTAACATTTATGTGTTTTGATAACATACATAATTATTTAATCAGGTTTTTAAACAAAAACGCGACATTAAAATAACTTACAAGAAATGAAAAAGTTAGCTCTAAAACTTCGTTCATGTAAAAATAAAGTTTTCGATTATAAATCGATGACAAATATTCTTTCAAAGTTCAAAATTCAGTGCACATTAATTATCTTCAAAAGCTTCCCCGGCTTAACTCGAACGGTGACTTCACTTTGTCAAACATCAATTTATTTTCTGACAATGATCAACGATCAAATGGACGAGTTCACAAAAATCTGTTTCATCATTTAATATTTTAGCAGAAACGAAGAAATTCCACTGAAACCTTCACGATAATTTCACTTGTTTGAATGCTTCGTGTTCGTCAATAGGGAACTAATTCCTATCATTAAAACAATCTCCGACGTTGATACACGTACGTGAAATTGCAGTTACGACTAATAATTCATAGGTTCGTGACAGCAAATACTGGAAAACTAGAAGGAAAACCGAACGCGTCTAGACATAGCAACATCAATAACTAACGATTACGAGGTAAAAGCGCCTTATTAAACGCCACCCCAGGGCAATATGATAGGGCGAACTTTTATAAAAGGCCATTTATAATGGTTTCGCGGCCACACAGGATTAGGTTTGTAAATATTTTATTGGATCTATTGTGGAGTGACTGCCGGCTGATTGACAGGACAGGCCCCTTAGGGACCCGCCACACTCTATGAGAATTACTAAAATATATTAGTTTCGTCCAAATGACCAATCGTAACTCTATGCTGGCTGTTGGATAAAGCACTGTTCACAATTTTGCAGCCACGCAGAAATACATCCATTTAATTTTTTCATAAAAATATTTTTTATTGCGAACTTGCGTGACTTATTGCTAACGTACTCCGGCCAATAAAATTCAATATAACTAGTTTTTGTTTTGCTCCATTTAAATACGTAACTGTTTTTATATTTTATGCGAAACCTGTTAAAAGGTTCAGAGTTACTGAAAAATATTTCGCATTGAAGACAATACATAATTAATAAAGTGCCATAAAATTGTAGATTATAACGTTGCGACACCTTACATTACAATTAATTATATCACGTCCCTGTCATATCGAAGGACTCTTAGGTAAGGTACATGTGGCCCAGCTGTTATCCACTAGACGGGCAACTATTAACTACTTCTTAGTTGCAAAGTGCCTCTAAATTGGACACCTGAATGGGTTTCCCGGCTTCAGCGCAGCGCGGCCCTAAAATGCACGATATTAATCAACATTTAATTCCATATCGTGGGCTAGTGAGTTACTGGCATAGGAGGTGCACATACGACCACCTTGGGACCCTTAGGAAATGAACCCACACCGTTACCTCGACTGAAACTCAACAGACCGAGCGACGTTGCAAATATGTAAATGAAGAGACTCATTTGACGAATTTTAATAGATATTTAACTGAAGTTAGTACTTAGCTTGCGTTTTTTTGCTAGTAAAATTATTGAGACATTGAGTGGATATTAGTTGTTTGATTGATGGTTAAAAATTATAAGCCCGATGCATGAGAGACGAAAACTAATGATGAAAAAAATGATAATTAGGGCTGAATAAAATATGAATTCTAAGATAAGGGTAGCTAAGGCCTTCCTTAAAAACATCGAATTATCGATGTTTTGCCATTCAAAGATGTATTAGTTTGATATTAATTATTATGTTAATTTTATACGCCAAAAGCCTCAATCAACCTCGATGAGGCTCTCATTTCCCGGCTGGCTCAAGGCTTGATGCAGAGAGGAGAAATCTTGGGAGCGGCACGAGCATAAGGAGATTCCTCTATCTGGAGCCCTAACTACCGGCAGCTTTGACCCTACTCCCGATGCAGTTAGGCTAATATTTATTTCCATATTTAAAATTTTAAACGTTAATGAGAATCTAAAAAAAAAAATGATGCTAGATTATTTTGATTTTACTACCCTTGTGCTTCGTATACAATAAAGATAGCATGTAATTTCATAAAGCAGTATAACGCCATCGCTGATGTAGAGCTTCAATTAAAATTAAGAAATTAATGCTACGTTACAAAACAAGACTTTTACGAATTTCCTAAACTTATTAGGTAAGAACCTATATTAAAATAAGTTTACTTTACCGTACGGCGGACTGGTGTCTGACAACTTTATTTCTTAAGTTGATTATGTCTTACCTGGAAAGAAAAAATAAGATTATTAGAGGGTGATTTAATGAAATTATGTTAGGCTGTTTCTCAAACAGCTCATAAGCTTACTCCTTGTCAATCTTCAGAATGTTTAGCAATTTATTTTTATCAGATTAATTAAGTTTCAAATACAAAATTTCGTAATGAGCAAAAATATTTTATTAACAGATTTCATGATAAACTTTTATGGGCAAAAGAACTTTAAAAACGCGTAATGAAGACACGCCGAAAGGACTCGACAGATTTACAAAATATGCTAATAAGACCATACTGCGTTGAAAAATTGTTCTAACACAATTTTGGGTTAATTGAATTTTTGTTCGTTAAACTCGATGTGAAGCACACCTCCGCTTAATTACCGGCGAGGGTTTGTTAATTTATAACGTCCGACAAACTTAGCGCACTCAAGTCCACGGAGCAGGATAACATCGAAACTCCCTTAAGATTAATTTGCCAAGTAGGTACTCGTGAACTTTAACTCGTTTGCCTCTGACCGAATTCCCAGGCGGCCCTTGAGAGTTTAGAATTAAATTTAATGAAATAAATTTGTGGAATCAGTAGTGAGAAGTTGTGTCTGGGGCCGGTCCGGACGGACATTCGGTGGGGATAGTTGTGGCCGCCGCCGATCGACTGGCCGCCGGACTCCCGGCTCTCGATGCCCTTTACGTCGCCATTACGTTTAACTGTTATCGCAAAACCTCTCGCTACAACAAAACGTAGCAACAGACATCCTATTATTTAACATCACTTTCTAAGGTAAACTTTTGTAGCTAGATTTCTTCCATTGTCTCTAAAATTCATCTAGAGTAATTATTGTTTAGACGCGGCATTCAAAGAATAGACGCCATTTTGAGACAAGCAGTTTTGGAAGCCGTAGGTATACAAAACTTTTGGGGACGTATTTAGGGGGTGTAGAAGCCTTATTAGATACGAACGACGGAACACATTACTAACTAGGTACGTGCTTACGTATTTAGAAATAACACGTGTCAAAGAAATCGTATGTGGATTAAACGGACTTATCGGTTTACTCTGTCAGAAAAAACGAAATAAGTATTTGTTTTTTGGATTTGCGCTGAGGCTTATAGAGTATTTTCCTAATTAGTTCCAATCCAATTCGCAATGATCAAAATTCAACTGTGGTAAGTAAGGTCATGTTATAAGAATCTTCGTCTGAAAAATCTGACAGTCTTTTCATTCAACGTTCGTGACTGAAAGTGAAAATCATTTCAGTATTACGTCAAACAATCTGAAAACCGCTTATGAAAAAGCAATTTCTTTCCGTTGTAGACACTCATTAAGTCGTCAGTAGGCAACTGGCGGCGCAATGAGTTACAACTTAAGTGTCAATCCGGGAAGCGTCTGTCGAGTGTCGCCATCGCGGTAAGAGGGAAATTAAAAATTGAAAAACTCGCCGCCATGATGGCAGTGGCGTTAATGGCTGTACATAATAAATAAAGCGGGCCGCTCGTAGGCTTATGTGCGAGTCGAGTGGAGGGTGTGGCCGGGCGCGCGAATGGGCTCTCTGGGCGACATCTGAGACGGCCGCGCCGGGCCCTTTGGAGTGCGGATCACTCGGCTCGACCTGTTTCATATTGCCCTGCCCGCTGCCTGAGAGCTGCTTCACTTTGATTTAAGAGAAAAGGCCGTTTTGACACTACAGTCCGAGAAACGTTCCACTCTCGTGTGATAAAAAGGTTCTAGGTCAAAATGAAAAGCGTGGATGGAAAATGTGGCCTTTGTTTCTTGTGTCAAAAGTGTTAAAGGTCGGCGAATGTGCTGGAGGCTGCAACTCGACTTTTAATGAGTTCTTTTATGAGTTCTATTTTTAGGAATGAAGTCCATTTATGAGTTGGCTGTGTGATTTGGTTTCTTTTACAGCAAGTTCAGTATTACATTGGGAAGCCAAACAAGTATGGTGCCTAAAAATGTTCTTAGATCACGTTTGACTCTTAATGATGATAAGATATTTTTCACGAAATAAACTAGATAACTAGGATTAAAAGTTGTTTGCACAGAGAAAATTTTTATTTTGAAGTCAATGACACAAGTCATTATAAAAGCACATGTTCGAATATCAATATTTGAAATGTTGTTTCACCAAAAAGGTTTCCACACTTCCCCTCAAACAACATCCATCATCAGATATCCTCACATCACACCACACCAGACACACTCAGTTCAGATCGCGCACACATTTATTAAATGCCACACGACCCAATGGTTTTGTCAGCACATCTGCTGGGTTATCTTCGGTACATACATAGTCCAGACGTACAACATTCTTAGCAATACAATCTCTGACATAGTGCGCCCTTATGTCTATATGTTTCGTCCTTCTATGCGCTACAGGATTGTACGCAAGTTTAATAGCACTCTGATTATCTACGAAAATGCAAATAGCCCCAAGATATTCACCTCTTATAAATGCATTCAACCGCCGCAAGTGAACTGCCTCCTTGGTAGCCTCCGAAAGTGCAATATACTCGGCTTCCGTTGACGAAAGTGCCACACAAGCTTGTTTCCGGCATTCCCAGTTAATCAACGATTTTCCGCATCTAAAAATAAATCCAGAATATGATTTCCTATCTTTGATGTTCCCTCCCCAGTCAGCATCTACAAATCCCGTGATGTCCTGCACCGGCGACTTGGGAAAAATCAAACATAGATCCTTTGTACCCTTAAGGTATCTCAAGATATGTTAGCAGCTTTCCAATGACGTTCCTCACAACATGAGTTGTACTGTGCCAAAAAATTTACCGCAGCCGCAATATCCGGGCGTGTGTTACAGGCCAAATAGTTCAGCGACCCTATGAGCGCCTGATAACTACGAGAGTCTTGGCAGGATAAGATCTTACCTCCTTCCCCTTCCGCCAAGGCTTTATGGAAATCCATTTCCGTCGGAGTTTTTACTGGTTTGCAGTCAGACATACCATATTCATCCAAGATCTTCGAAATAAGCCTCTCTTGATTCAAATATATTCCAGTATCAGTCTTAGACAAAAGCATACCTAAAACTTGCCTCGCTTCCCCTAAATCCTTTATCTTGAAATGTTTAGAAAGATTGTCTAATAAAACTTCCTTCTGCTGTTTGTCTTTGTAAAACAATAAAAAATCGTCAACGTACAGAGCGATATAAAAATTATTATTTTTGTAAAGACAGCTGTCAAAGTCACAGCGTTTGAAGTTCAAAGACAATAACACCTCATTTACTTTTTCGTTCCAAGACCGTGAAGCTTGTTTGAGGCCGTATATCGCTTTTTCTAATAAGCAAACTTTTTCCTTTGAGTTTTGATCTATGCAACCCTCCGGCTGTTGCATATAAACTTTTTCATGTAAATCACCGTTTAGGAAGGCGGTGTTTACATCAAAGTGACCGATGAAGAAATCCTTTTCAACAGCCAACGATAGCAGCATTCTTACTGTCGATCTTCTCACGACCGGTGAATAAGTTTCGAAGTAGTCAACCCCGTAGGACTGAGTGAAACCCTTCGCCACAAGTCGAGCTTTATAGGTCTTATTACCATCTGCATCGAACTTATACTTGAAGATCCACTTATTTCCCACGACTTTAGCTTCAGGTGGCTTTCTGACGAGCTTCCAGACCTTATTCTCGTACATCGAATCCATCTCTTTTTTCATGGCTTCCTTCCAGTTATACTTATCTTCCCGACTTAAGGCTTCCTTAACTGTCAAAGGCTCCTGATCTTCTTTAAAGCATGCCAGTCCATGAAGGTTTCCTTTTCGGATTCTACTACGTAGAGGATAACGACATTCACCTTCGTTTGACTCTTCTCTGTTAAAAGAATCTTCATTTTGAACATTTCTCACCACGACATGTTCTGCTCCGCTATCACCCGTTTCTCCCACCTCCATCTCCGCGTCTTCAAATACTTCAGCCCTATCTATGGAACTCGACCCTTGAGAAGCCTCTGCACTATCAGGTGACGAACCTGACTGGTCTTCTACCTTTGCAAGTTCCCAGATTACTTCAGAACCTTTGTCACCGCTACTTACGAGCTGACTAGGATTCTCTGAAAATACTGCTGTAGAGTCCTCCAAGAAAACTACATCCCTTGCTCTAACAATGACGCGAGGATTACTGGGATTAATGAAACGATATCCCTTGGTTTCTTCACAGTAACCAACAAAGACATGTTCTACTGCTTTAGGGCTCCATTTCTTCCGAGTTTCCTTGGGCACGTGCACAAACGCTTTCGTTCCAAAAACTCTGAAATTATCTAATGACTGAGCCTTCCCTGTCCACAACTCCTCAGGAATCTTACCATTATTGCCACTGTGAGGCAGCCTGTTCTTGATATAAACAGCCGTATTACATGCCTCTCCCCACAGTCTCGCACTCAGACCCTTTTCCGCCAACATAGCACGAGCCATCTCCACAATAGTACGGTTTGCTCGCTCCACTACGCCATTCTGCTCCGGAGTGTAGGGAACAGTTAATTGATGTTTTATACCCTTTTGCTGTAGAAACCCATCAAACTTCCTGTTCACAAATTCTGTTCCATTGTCTGTGCGTATGCACTTGACCTTCAACCCGGTTTCAACCTCTACACTAGCTAGAAAAACTTTAAAATGATCGAAAACCTGATCTTTTGATTTAAGGAAAAATACAAAAGATTTACGTGTAAAATCATCTAAAATAACTAGCATATACCGAGATCCACCGTACGTGGGTTCAGACATTGGACCACAGATATCTGCGTGAACCAGTTGCAGTCTCTCGACTGCCCTCTCAGCCTCACCAACTGGAAAAGGTAAACGATGTGCCTTCCCCTTAATACAGGCGACACAAGGTTCCATTACGCTTTTACCAAAATCCATACCCGGGAGCTTACGTAAATCTCGCTCATTTACGTGTCCAAGCCGCCGGTGCCACAACATCAAAAGATTACCTGCTTTCACTGACGCCAACGCAGTCCCATCTACAACCGCCTGACAACCTTCAAGCTTGTAGATCCCTGAGACTTCACTTGCGGTAGCCAGAAGCTTTCCCTTGAAATGGCCTGGAACCAAATGGTGAATTAGCTTGCACCCATCTCTGTCAAAACTTACCTTCCATCCTCTCTCTACTAATTTAGACACTGATAACAGATTAACATGCAAACCAGGTACATACATGACATCCCTCACAGTAAGCATTCGTCCTTTCAAACTCACTATGATATCACCCTTACCCTTGCATTCAATCTTATCATTATTCGCACAAGTCACGTTACTCATACCAACATTCATAACCAAATCTTTAAACCAATGTTTCTGGAAAGACATATGTGAAGATGCTCCGCTGTCAATGTACCACTCCGTCGGATTGAAGGATCCCCGGCGCTGAATGAAGACAGGCTCACGACCGCGACGTCACTTAGTTTGGAGATTGAACCCGCTTTCCTTCCTTCAGGACAGTCCGGCTTCTTATGTCCAGGCTTTCCACATTTAAAGCATTTAATTTTGGTCATATTAATATCTTTGTTCCCATTCCACTTCTTACTCTTACGCACAGCCAATGCCGAGTCCGCTGAAGACAATGTACTACAACCTTGACGTGAATCCTCCTGTAGTAACTTCTGCCGTACGTTCTCTGAAGTCAACTTCATCCCAGAGTGTTCCAGCGCCATTCGCATAGGCCTGTACTCTTCAGGTAGTCCTCTCAGTAACACGACAGCTACAAAATCATCGTCAAATCCGGTGGTAATATCCTTCAACTTTTGAGAAAGAGACATAACTGCAGCAACATATTCATGCATCGACGAGTGTCTCTCTAGTTTCTCATCCAACAACGCGTTCATGAGGGTGATCCTGCGATTTACGCCTTTGTCCTCAAACGCTTTCGCTAGGCTATCCCAAGCATCCTTAGCAAAATTTGAATCTTGTACATACGCATAAAGTGTAGGTTCCACATAAAGACAAATCAACGCTAGTGCATCTTGGTCCTTCTCGATGGCGGTGGAGTCTTTGGAATCCGGGTACGTAGACGTATACGTGAACAACTTTTCTCGTATGAGAATCATTTTTATAGCGAATTTCCACGTAGAGTAGTCATCTAGGCCGCAGAGATTCTTGATGGCAAATTTAGCTACTGGGCCCATGACCTTTTCACGAAATAAACTAGATAACTAGGATTAAAAGTTGTTTGCACAGAGAAAATTTTTATTTTGAAGTCAATGACACAAGTCATTATAAAAGCACATGTTCGAATATCAATATTTGAAATGTTGTTTCACCAAAAAGGTTTCCACAGATATTAACTGCTAGTGCTGACTTTTAAATATATGCACACATCATTTTAGCATACTAACGTATTTCGTAACATCCTAACCTAACAAACATTGGAACTTTTTGAAGCAATACGAAACAACGGAACGGATCACACAGTTATTGTTGAATCAATTCCAACGACTAAACTAACAAGCAAAATGATCGGGTTTCGATGACTAGTGCCCGCAGCCCACCAAAACAACTTGCAAACCCCTTTTAAGCCGCCATCTTGAATTTCTTGTTTCGCGCGTCAGAATGACGTCTGACAGACGGCCATTTTGAAAAAAACTCGAGTGCGGCTTCTTTCCGCATCGGTGGGCCGTCATGAGAACTATCGTGGCGGCGACACCCCTTTCGTTTTACATACATCGGATTCATTGTTTTACCAGTACATACGATAAACTTTTGTTGTTTGACGTGGCAGCACTAAATCCGTCCATAGCTGAACGGTAGGATGGCGGGAATAAACTGTACCTCCCCTACGGTTCGAAGTAGTTTTTAGTTTGTACAAACTTTCGGTCATATGTACACAAACTTATTGTTGCTATCGATCGAGTTTATTCTTTGACATCTGGCTGAACAAGGAAAAAGTTGTGACTTTGATAACAGATTTAAAACATTTTTTGTAGGCATGTTACATCAGACTTTATACGTATTTTAGACGCGGCCCTGGAACGGAAACTTCAACTGAAAGAATAGAGTGGTTTTTAATTAGTCAAATCTGACAGTCCCTTCGGCTCTGTTTTAATAAATAGAACCCAATTGTTGATCTCTACTGTGTAAATGTTTCAGATCACTTTAGATTTATTCGCAATAAATAGCACTTAAACTTTAACACTATTATTTTCACACATCACGAAATAGATCTTGAAATAAGTGGGAAATGTAAATAAAAAAATAACCCTCACATTCCAGTTTTATTTGAAAACGCATTGAAAATCCTTTTGAAATATTAACTGCAAAGTTTTTCAAATTGAAACGCGAACGTGACGAGACATAATTTACCCAAGTATGTATTTTTGTGTTGTGTAACAAGCCGACGGAAGCGCGAGAACCGTCATCGTTTCCACTCAGTAGTTACTCCCTCACCCTCGGTCCTTATGTTTTAATTGTTGCCTCTGAGAGGTGGGAGGATCTAAGCTCTCAACTCTTTTATATTTCAAGCGTCATATGATGTTTAGTTTTACATAGTAGTGGAGTGAAGTTTATGTGCAGGGGCAGCCATTTTGTTTTTAGCATCTAACACTTTGTTTCTTAGTACCTAATCAGGACTTCAAAGTTATATATAAGACGAGAAACATAAAATTATATAGGTACCGAAAATCAATTTTGAGGAAGCAAGTGATTAAAAATTGTTCGTCAATACCGCCGAAAGAGCCTGTCACAGTTTATGTGGGAACATTAACATTTTTAAAGCCCCTCAGGTTTACGTTGCTAAGTGACTTCAAGGGGTGTAAAATGCGTCACCACCTGAGAATTTCGGGGGAGAAGCCACAATTTTAAAGTCGACAGTAAAGTAATGTGGCTTCTAAGTTCATCACAAAGCCCTTAAAATATCAACGACACAACATTTAAATCATCAAAAAAACGAATATAAAAATTAAAATGAATAAACGGATGTTTATTCAAACGAAGCAGAGAATAAAAGTAGTTACTGAAGTAAAATAAATCAAAAAACCGGCCAAGTGCGTGTCGGGCCACGCACAGTGTAGGGTTCCGTAGTTGCCCATCAAAATACTTATGCGAACTAACTAAACTGATTCGCTGAATTTTTCAAAATCGGTCCAGGAGTCTGAGAAATTGGGGAAAATACATAAGAAAAAAGATTACAACGAATTTAGAACCTCCTCCTTTTTTTGAATTTAGTTAAAAATAGTTGACGATAAAAACCTACCTATCCCCAAAAAACATACCTATAAAAGCTGTAAAAATAAAGTTGACAAACTTACATTTGCAGTTGTCTCCGATACATTTTGTTTAAGAAAATATGATATCAAGTACATTTTATAAGTTGGTCGACTATTACTCGTAAAGTTATAAAGCCTACTTAGTCATGATAATTTTCTTTTAAACTTCGTTATATGTACTACTATTGTGAATTTTTTCACAACCCCAAACATAACCGTTTAGCTGGTAGAGGGGGGGGGACACTCGAATCGAGCAAAATTTAGCACTTTAAAGCTTAATATTTCACAAACGAATTTTTTTATCAAAAAACTGTTAATGGAAACTATCATTATTTTTTAAAGGCCTATTTAATGATACCCCACGCTAAGGGGTACGCGAGAAAAAAAAAATCCTCACTTTACGTGTAAGTACTGGAGGTACCCTAAAAAAAAATATTTTACGAGATTTTATTTTACCACTTTTTCGGCACAACAAATCCATATATCTACACCAAATGACAGCTCTCTAGTACTGTGCGTCTCTGAGCTAAACTGCGGACGGACGGACGGACGGACATGGCGAAACTATAAGGGTTCCTTGTTGACTACGGAACCCTAAAAAGTGACTGTTACCACGATCAATGTAACCATTGGCCAAATAAACAAGGTACGGTAATCGATTGTAATTACGAATGCTGAATACAGAATGTGTGGCAAAATATGCCGGTGGGTATAAAAACAAGGGGCAGCCGCTGTGAAAACACAATCCGGTCAAGATTTTGCGACATTGCGTAAAAAGGGTCTTATTGTTTATACTATTTCGTGTTTATTTGTAGCAATACTCGTAGATGTGGTAGTACCTACTGGTTTTTATGAAGAGAGAAGTTGACTAATTTCGTTCTAAGTTAATTAAAGTAAGCTTACAAGTACTTGGTTGTGTTATTTATAGAAATACACTATGCGGTTCATTTAAGAAGTCAATGATCTCCATCTGTCAACTCTCACTCGAAAATAACTTTTAGCAATAACATATTTTGTGCTAAATATTTTTTTTAGAGTAAATTATCTTTTTCGAGTTATTTTCAAATGATAATTGTTTATTTGAAAACGTGTATGTGTTAATTAGGGGTGAATGACGTCACAATATAGCGTCAGCAACTCTCCTTCATAATTGAAACGCATAATATACTCTACTCACACATTCACAACATACGTTTACCTACCAGTTTACTAAAAAGACTTTGATTTTTTATTCAATTTATTTAACTCAACAAACAACAAATAAAAATATACATCGTGTAACGCCAATAGCGCAAAACCTCTCGTGGGGTAACTCAGCCCATGTTACTGAACAATTTTTGTTTTAAGACAATTGGAAATTCCCAAAAAAAAATGGTTTTTCATACAGATGTGCCCGACCAATTTCTCATTTTGCATGAAAAACCAATTTTTTTTTGTGAAGGTTCAAAAGTCTTAGAACAAAAATTGATCAGTAACATGGGCTGAGTTACCCCACGAGAGGTTTCGCGCTATTGGCGTTACACGATGTATAAAGTGTCATCTTCGTTCTAAAACGATGTTCACTTCTAAACGAAATAATTCAGTATTCATACAAGAACAAACTGGATTATCTAAGGCTAAACTAGTTGACCCTAACGCACTCAAGGCTAAACCGAGAGTAAATCAATTAATTCTGGAATAGAGTTTAGTCTGAGGTATTTATAAGAAACCACAACTAACTATAATCGTGTTCTGAACTTCAGCAAGGATGATTAACCAAGTATTCAAGTAAGCAATGGGAAGTATGCCTGAAATAAGTACGACTTAACATGGCTTCGGCCGTTCTATGTAATGTTCTACAGTAAGTTTGTATTTTTATCATGATACAATAGGTGCCATAATGAACGTAGCAGAAAAGATACTTGTAAGATACAAAAGATACTTCTAAGCCGCTACCAGCCGTGTGCCATAATTCTAAATGTAACACTAAAAGTAAACTGTTCAAGTTGGTTGATTTTATAGAAAAATCGACAAAAAAAATCTGAAGATGGTACCAACATCACAGCAAATACTAAATAATGAAACTTCAAACTCAGTCAAATACCCAGCAGTGAATTACCACTTTATAAGTTACCATAACACTACAACCAATAATATGATAACTACCTTCATCAAATTTCAAAAATATCTGCAAAGTGAAAGAAAAAAAGTAAAAACTAAAAATGTACCTAAATAAAACTACTTACAATGCCAATACGGGAGCTTTCATTCGATAGTTGCCTCACTACAGTCACTTGTAGCCAATCCGGCGACAGAGTAGGGTATAAATCAAAGGTCGGAAACGAGTGCGATGACTCGAGTGAATGAAGATCGAGTGTTACGACCTCCTCTCGTATCTAGCCAAGATTTAAAGACAAAAAACAGTTTTCCATTTATATCAATCGAAACAAACTTGCAATAGAGAACATAGTAGAGCAGTTTTTGCATCTTAAAGTTTTGTTTAAAGAGATTTTGTATTGGGAAAACTTTTGCTGTCGGCTGTTTTTAGATGGACTTAAAGTTTAGGTTTAATTAAAGTTTACCTAGTTTTTGATTGGTGTTATTATTGGTTCCAGTGTTTCTAATATTAACTGTTTTAATTTGGCTGCTACAAAGTTGATTCAAGTACAGCACCATTTATGAAAAATATTAATAAGTATAATATATTAAATAAACAATAAGGCTTCTAAAATCATCTTATACCAATCCTTAAACTGTGGAGAGTAAGTAATCCTACCCCTCCTCACTTCCACAATGCAGCAGAGCACCTCCCTCCTGGTTCTGTACTGCAGTGGCCGATCTGGGAATCTCTCAATCGATTGCGAGCCCAGGTTGGCCGCTGTAAAAATACTCTGGTCAAATGGGGTATACTAGACTCATCCCGAACACTGTACAGAATATGTCCCAACTCCTTACGTGCCCATCCTGCCCAACCATCTGCTCCTTGCAGGATGTTAACGAGGCCAATGACAAAGCTGTGCTGGTGGCTACGTATTGGTCGGATGCAATTTGATTTCATCGACACGCAGAGAAGAAGAAGAAGAATCCTTAAATTAAATTTGACAAGCTTTTTAAATCACGAGCTAAATATAAACATCATTTTCAGCCCAAATACGTGAAAAGCCGAACTGAACAAGTCAATAAGTAGCAGTAAAAATAAATCAAGGATAACATAATACGGTATTGGTCACCTCAGTAAAGCCTATTAGACGGATGACTACAACAGTAATGACAGGTCAGGCCAATGTGTGCCATTACACACGTAATCCATTTTCCTAACTCGATTCTTGTATATAAATTTGTGTGGGAATTGCAACACATGACAGCTACGGGTCTATTTTTAGTTCTTAACGGGTAGTGATTAGAAATCCTATTTTTAGGTTCAACATCGACTTTATTTACAATTATTAATTATTCCAAGAATTTAAACATAACTATTGAGTTAAAGCTACTTGTGGAAGGTTTGTTTACTCATATTCTTCTTGATAAATACTAAAAACAAACAAACCAGGTCAAATGAGTTCAATAAATAGAATTAACCCTACTTCCCTCGGTCCTTTTACACCGATGAAACTAGAAGTAGCTAATCAAAGGCTGAGGATTAAACAAACAAAGTGTAGGAGCTTCCTTGGCGCAATCACGTCGACGCCCTCACTCCAATACTATTTGCTCAAACCTCTTTTAGAGAAAACATTGCTTGTCAATACACAGGGCAAACAGTTGCACAAAACAAGGGGCACTCTTGTCTCTAGATTCTCGACGTTTATTTTCGCGGCTATTTTTGTTACTTTGTCACCTTCGGATTCGTTAGTGTATGGTCCTTTTGTTTGTATATTTTTCGTTTTTTTAAACAGTGCAAGATGTGTGCGATTTTAATGATGTTGTTTTGAAGAAATAATAGTTTACTACAATATGTTGGACTATTATGGCACACTACAAATTTTTATTCAACAGTCGGAGTAGTAAGCAGCAGTAGTCACTCCATGTAAAATAGTGTTTTGAGTCTGGATCTGGTTAGAAGGTTAACAAAAGGGGAAAAGCAAAACGTGTGATGATGTGTAGAAGTTGTAAAACATACGTAAAAAAGGCTTGGCTTAATCCTGGCAATGAGAATTCCGGAAAACAACTAAGTTCAGAAACAGCACATAAACAAAATAAGGCGATAGTAAAATCGGACGTAAAATATATGTGAACACAGAACACTATATTCCTCGGAGTCAGTAACAACTGCAAACAAAAAAAGGTCTGGCGACCGCTGCACCCGCAGAACTTTCAGTTCAAAAGTTAACTCTCCATGCCATAAATAAACCTTCGGTTTTGCTGGGATCTACGCCGATTGCAAATTTCGACGCTGTGGTGGAACTGCAAAGTCGCATAAATTACAGTTTCCGACGGTGGCAAAGAGAAAAACAATCGGGAAGGAGCACTTAGCAGCTTGACTAATCGTGGGTCGGTGATGACAGTTTTGGTGAGAGGAATTCGGACGAGGCTTCGACCGCAAGCCAAGTCGCCAGCCCGCCACAGCCGCTAATGTGTTCGCCTGTGACAAACTGCTGGCGAATAACGAATTGGAGTACTGTCACTGTTTGTTTGTATACAAGGTGGTGTACGGACAAATTGTCATTGAAACCCGCAAGAGCCTAATGGGTTTCTATCCTAAGTTACCCTATCTCTTTCATTCGTACTAGGTCCATTATATAGATGGAAATATACAATTTTAATCTTAATCTTTCCGGTTTTTCTTTTACACCGTTTCGTGATTTATCCCACAATTTCTAATAGCTAACATAAAAATAGTCCAATAAATCCCCAACATCTCTACATCACCGACCAACATTAGCTGCGCACGTTCAAATATTAACAACGACACATTTCACGTTCACCTCACGGGGAACTGCGAAAATTGTTACACATGTTTTAAGATATTCCGTACATAGCTTTTCCGTGTGATCTAAGGCACCTCCACCCTGTAGTTACGGCGCGGTCTCGCCGTACATCTCTCTACACGGGCAGTTCATTTGCTTCACGCCTCATACCCGCAAATAAATCAGCACCCTTACGCGCACAACACCGATACGGGGAAAATTGTAAGACTTTCTCAAGCTGAAAGCAAAGTTTAGAAGGCGCTTGTAAGTCGAAAATCGGTCAGAACTGCTGTACCTATAGATTTATGAGGTATGTGCTCGATTTAAGGCTTTTGAGAAAGACAACAAAAAGAACTTGATATTATGCTGTGCCCTAAAAGGCGCCTCAAATGAAAATCTGTAATCTTTTGCATCTGTGCTACCTTCTGTTGGGTAATCCAGTTTTATGTTTTCTGATATTTACTGTCAACATTACAACAAACCTAGACGAATAAGCAAAAATTTTCATACAAGACAATTTTCGAAACACCTGCTCGGAATGTTTTATGTAGTAAAACGTTGGAACTGGTATTCAAAGCGTTAGGATTTTCATCTGGAAACGTGCCTCGCTACACAAACACTAGTCCTTTTAGTTTCAAAAGTGTCTCAGAAACAAATAAGTGCAAAAGAAATGGTCTAGACAAATATTAGCATGAAAATAGTTGTTAGTTGGAAGGAGATAAGTAGATAACATTGTAAGTGTGGGTTGTGTTTGCACTGATTACAGAACAGTCGAAGCGTGTTCGCAGAGGCGGCACCGTAAGTCGGTTCACACACACAATTCGGCCGCAGCACGCCAGTCCGCAACTTTCTTTGTTGCTTAACTATTGTTTGGAGTTAAACTTGCTCCTCCGGACACCGAATGGACAGAGCAGTCTGTGAGAAATTGTTTTGTGTGAGTTTCGAAAAGGAAAACATTTAGCCAGTAGCTTAGGCAAATTGCTTAAACAGAAGGACCGGTTGCGAATGGAAGTAAGTTGCGGTGCTCTCATATTTTAGTTAATGCGAGTTTAATTGCTGCTCTTGAGATTTTTTTTAAACGGTACGGGTATTTTCCACTTGTTAAACTTCACCCCTTTTCTTTTAGACGTTGAAAATTGCAGAGAGAAGGAAAAAGCTTGTGAAATCATCTCGGTGTTCACATGATTGTTAGTGGCGTTTTAATGGCTCTAAAACAGCGCAAGGATCTTCGTTATGAAATAATCAAGATTTAATTGAAAGGAAATTGATAGAAAATGTTGCGATTATTCTGTTTAAACTATTTGCGTAGCGCAAACAACGATGAAACCTAAGAAATAAGAATGTTATTATTGTTTACTACAAAAACGATTATTTCTTGTTTACTGTGACAAAGAAGGAAGAAGACGCCAGAATCAATACTCAAATAACAAACCGAACAACAGCCCAAAGAAAACACAAAATTGAAAATCTTATCAACACAAATACAAGAAAATTTACATCGAAACTCTTAATTTTCGCAAAATTCACAACAAGTGTACCAACAAAACCGAACAAAAACAAAATTTACAATACAACACGGGGATTACGTGCAATTAAAAGTTTGTTTTCGTAATAACGTCCATATATCACGACAGATTCTCTGAAACATCTGAGTCCCGTCGGTTGTAATGCAAATAGATTTTGGATACTTAGCTACATCTCCTATATAAATTATACGTTGCTAACTACATAAGCAAGCGTTGGAACATTGTTTGTGTATTAGTTTAGTGGTTTCCGTTACACTTAAAAACATTAGTAGCAGTTGGTTTACACTGTGCAGTTGATACGGTGCTCACTTCGGTTTGCTTATTCGATAAGATCTTATTCAAACTTTGAAAGTACACTGGTAATATGTGAAAGATTCAGACAATTGTTATCAAACGAAATAATTGGAACACAGGCAAGGCTTCCTTAAAGATTAAAATATGAAATGATTGATTAAGACTTGCGAGGATAGACTTTCAGGGTGATTTGGTGGGAAAAAAATTAATGCTGAAATGAGTACTGATACACATAGAAAATCAGGGCAAGAATATGGCGATGATTAAACTATTGTTAGATAAAGGAAAAATATATCAAGACGTTTTATAACTAAAAACCTGACACAAGATGTAGGCCTCTATTTAAAACCTCACTACAAAAGGAATATTGAAGTTGCGATGTCGAAGAATTTTAAATGGTAAATGACGTAGCCGAGGGTGAATTCATTGAAACTACTTATGCAAACGAGGTATAATGGCGATACTGCAATATATGTTTATGGATGCACCTCATACATTCTACGTTCAACCGTATTTTCGACTGTAAAACAATTATGCTAATGAACAGTTCGAATGTGGGCGAAAAATTGAGAAGAGATTTCTGTTAAGTGTAAATAATTATGGAAATAATGTGAATAAGTTATATTGCTTTCGTTGTTTCAAAGTTGTAATAGTAAAGATTGTTAAAAATTACAGTTATTTGTTGCTGTTCAACGATTAAAATTTTGTAAAGAGAAAATTGAAGAAAGACTCACAATAGGTAGTTGTTACGTTCAAAAAATTTGAATCATGTCGATTCAAATTTTTTGATCGTAACAACAAAAATTTGAATCGACATGTTGCTGGAAAGTTTCTAAAGAAAAGTGTGAAGAATTTTACCCTTACCGTCCAAAGTCTGTTTTCCGAAGATGACCTTAAATCTGCACAATTAACACGCTGCCAGTCGGCGAACAAGTTACTCAGCTTACAAGGAAAACCGAAGTAAACCCGAACGGACTTTGAATAAAAACCGAAGTCAACCCGAACTGGGTTCGCATAAAAATGTTTTGTTTCTCCTAATTGCACAAAGTGGCTGCTTAGAGGCGTACTTTCTCGCGAGTCATTGTTTTCGACATCGCTGCGATGTAATACGAATATTTTCGGTTACCACCCCTCTAGAGAATTCATGACTTTCAAAATTGGTGGCAACGAGCGGATAAAGGATGTTTGCTGGTACATAGTTTGTTTTCTATGTATTTTGTTGACTTTTTTTTAGAGAAGAAGGAGAAGAGACTCCTTTTATTCCTAGTAATAATTGAATCCCCGTTTCATATTTTTTATGATTTCTTTTATTTAATTAATAATTGTGACTATTTTTATTGTAAAAGTCTATAATCATGTTTAGTCAGAAAAATATGCGATTCAACGATGCTACATGAATTAAGTTGCGTTAAAATGTAAACAGTTGGTTGTATCAGTTTTTTACAATCTTGTGGCAGTCAACTGAAGGAAATGGAATAAGTCAAAAAGTATTCAAGACCGAGGGGCAGGTAACTACCAACTTGAGTACACTATCACAAGTTTTGAATACCATCACCCTGTTAGTTTCATCGGCAAATACTTCCACGAACTAACATCATTAGACTAACCTGCAATTATCAAAACTTTTATGAAGTTTTATGTAAATGTGCAATGCTGAAAAGTAGCTGCGTGTCACTTTGAAAACTGACTAAAAATATAACATTTATGTAGAAAGTCATTGTTATTTTGAAACATTGTAACCTTCACAGAAGTTCCTCTGTAGAACATTGTCTTAAAATTGCGAGAATCGATCGTATTTCACTTAGCTAAACGACATTAATATTTATGCAAGATATTTTACGGGAAATCAAACATTTGTTTTAAGAATTTTGAAAGGCACCTACAATTTCTTCCAATTAATAATATTTTCATTGTTCCGAGCTGATTTCAATCTGTATAGCGACCTACAGAAACAATCACTCAAACAGGCTGTTCATATTGAATATTAATCGCCATTTTCACTGACGAATTGGAATAACCTGAAAGGCGAGTCGGGAGGCCGCGGCCGGAGGAAATAAATTTGTAATGCAAAGTTAGAAATTTCATTCCTATGTTACCGATAAGTAAACGCTCTTACGTCGAGCCGTGCACAAAGGCAAGAATACGTTTAGCATTTTACTTTCGAATTGCTACAGTTACACAAAGAAGCGACGGGAACTTGGCTAAAAATAATCCAGTGCGGCCCGAACGATTAAACGTTGAGCCAATAAGGCCTAGGTATCCGCAATTTATTAGCCTTGCAAATTCGAAGCCGCCTTTCCCCCTCTATGAAATATAGCTGTGGCCGCAGCAACCTTGCCGCGGCCGACGTCGGCGCCCGCTACCAACCGGTATTACACCCCTATTTTAGCTCTAATTAAAAAGCCATCAAAGAGTTTTCAGTCATTAATCATGAAACTGTTAACGGTGAATGCCGACTTCCCTCCGAGTCCGAGCCGAGGAAAAAAGGAGGATTAGGATATTAACAAAATGCCTAAAATATTCAGGGTTAGTGGAGTGGTAAGCCGCTTGTAAAAAAAATACTTATCTCTGGTACAGATTTCGCAGGTTTAACGAATGAATCTTAAGTTGTTTCGAGCGGTTTAAAGGATTGAGAACCCTTTTTTGGGTATTAGAACAAAAAATACCAGAGATATTTTTAAGCTTCGTAATTGACTGCAGCGGTTATGTTTTCCTCGTTTTTCTTTCCTTCTTCGTGGTTTTGTCCGACAAATTATATTTACTTTTAAATATTTGAGTCGGAAGATGAAAGGGAAGTTGTTAATAAAAGTGGATTAAAAGGATCAGTTGAACTGAAGATATTTTTGTATTTAAAATTTGCCGATACCTGAAAACGCCGGGGAAAATCGTAAAGCTCAGCTGAATTGAACGGCTCCGTTGTTGAATCACATCAGAATGAATAAACATTCCGGCATTGTGTGATGAGCCTTTGTCAATGGCAAACATTATAATGATTGCTTTACACTTCTTCCAAATGATTTTTTTTCAATCGGCTCACCGTTTCACACTTACAAATTCAATACTTCGAAGAGAATATTAACAAAAATAATAATAATAACTTATAACAAGTGCAGTAAGTTGAAGATGATTGTTTGTAATATTGCTGTGATCCCCATAACTCAGCATGTGTTAGCAAGTTTCTTATTAGGTATACAACCATGTGTTTACTCTCTACATGCAACTCCAGACTACACCCGTTCAAATTCACTTCATATCTAACAATAACACTAAAGTTGAACAAGATTAAACGTAAACCAATCATCACAATCTGCAAGTCTGTCGGTTCGTTGAAGTTCTCGTTCGGTCGGCTTCGGCAGCAATCGTGTTAATTCGGCGCCTGACACGCGATTATCTAAACAATCAGCCGACGGAAACGCGTTGATTTCGACCGCCACTGATGAACCGCTCTGTTTGTTCAACACGTATATTTGGCTTTAGAAATGTAGTGCTTCAGTAAATGGATGGATTTTGTGTAAGTGTATTGCGTCGCGTGTTTTTTTTTTTTTTTGTAGCTGATTTAAATTGTGGAATATTATTCGGGGCTTTTGATTTAATAGGCTGGCTGGAAACAATAACAATATTGCAGTCCCTAGTTAGGCTACTGGACCGTAACGGGCTATTGGAGAAACCCGTGGATTTTAGTCAGTACGAGTCTGACAGTCCTTAAGTCCTTAAGTCGGGAAGAGCTATTTAATGATTTTACCACAGAAAGGAAAAAAGGGGGCCAAAATAACACAATACTGGTGCCCTGAGATAGTGAAGTGAGGTCACGGCAGACCACGCAGGAGATGGCGGGACGAACTAGAGAGATTCTGTGTACAGTGTCGTGAAGGATGGAAATAGTGGAGGGAAGCCTTTGCCCAGGAGTTGGACAGAGCAGGATAGGAAAAAAAAAGAAAAGAAGCTCTAATGAAGTAAACCGATAATAACATGAATATACTCAGAACGGGTCCAGACTCTGAAACGGATTTATTGAAGTAGAAACAAATCTATAAGTGTCCGAAGTCCGCAGGTGACTTGATCAGACAACGACAACTTTCCCTAGTATTACGTTTAATTCCCTTTAATCATTGACTCATTGGCAAAGCTCACTGTGTGCACAGAAAACAAAATTGAGGATCATGCACTACAGAGTCCACACAATCTGCTGGAGTCAAATGAGGAAAGTAGGTCGATGCTAAGCTTACAAGCAAAGCAATCTCTTATTTCGTATGCCCTGTGTACTCCTAATCGGGACATACTGTATCATTGTTGCGAGAAGCTTCGAAAACTGCCGGTGCTTTTTACTGTGTCTAGTGGGAAAATGTATCTAACACTTTTAACAGTAAACCCCTTGTTTTTGCCCGCAACCACGCCCGTATTATGGCCAAATTATTTCACCTCAAACGTACCTAATACAGGTATAGATTTCAACTGGTGAAATTATTTTGATTACCTATCGAATTATAAGCTCCAAAAATCTTTCCCTACATCCAAACTTTACTTCCGTAATATGAAATAAACATTATCGTCCGTAGAATCGTTTACACTAAACCATCTAATCCGAAATCACCAGTACTTAATCAATCCCAAGGGTTCATAATCATAATTTGGCGTGGACGGACACACTTGTAAGCACTGCTAAATGAAAATACATGCTCGTGTCCACAAGACAGAACTGCATCACCCGATCTTAACCGAGTCAAGTGACAGATTGAAAACTTCAAATTTCAAACTGATCGAGTTGAAAGGTTTTCAATTAGCCAATCCGCTGAAACAGGAGTCCGACTAGACGTGTGTTCCGGACGCTCCATACGACAAGTATGTACTAGACCATCGTGCGAACACGAGCATATGGACCGATTCGAGAGCCCTTCACCGCCCACTCGATAACTGATTCCGAATCACCGATTGATATCGATTATTTCCGACAAACCGCGAAACAATGACCCTTTTATCACTTTGTGTCACCGAAATCCGTGAGAATTGTTTGCAGAAACAAGATGGTAAATACCGGTAAGTTGTGGGTTATGAAGTTATTGTGCCATACAGTTCCTGAATCACGCAATATATTCTCATCACTATGTGACAAACTCTCATAAAACTTTAAACCATTTAATTTTTTCTTTAGAAAGGCGATTATATTAGTAAAAATCTAAATAATTTGATGAAAGCCAGAACACTATTTATTTTCCCAGAAAGTCGTCTACACGACGGGTTTCGTCTGGTACCAACGTTGTAAATATGTAATCCAAATAAGTCGCGTTTCTCCATAAATCGTAAACTCTGAAAATAAATACAAAATCCGTACACTTGGTTTACGTATGCGGCCTTTGCCTAGCTTTTACAAAAGCCAGCCAAATATTAAAAACGACGCACACACAAAAATTTACGGTCTTATGGCTTAATTCTATGAGTCACAATAAAATATTTGACTGTTACAGTTCTCCGAATTTCGCTTTCCATTACAGTTACGCCACAATAATCCCAAATAAAATTATTTACTAGCTTTATCAAAAAGTCAGTGATCGCGAAATCGTTTCTGAGTAATATTCCCGACATAAAAACGGGTACAAAGCCACAACAAACCAATCCAATAGCGCAGTTTATCGTAACAGTGGCGTGATCCCAAGCCAATTTACGTTAGTTTAGGGGAACAAAGTAAAAAAGAATAACAATAAAGTAATATAATTTGGGAAGCCGACATTACCTATTTGTGGGGTTGGCACTAATTTAATGAAGGCACGGGATATACAGATCTTTGATAAAGACTGCTGCTTAATTAAGTTAAAAGTTTCACATTATTGTGGTTGGCTTGGTGTCGTCATTATTAATGGTTTCAGAATGTAACAGCACTTATAATTTTGTTCGGTCTAGGAGACACGAAAAGCTCATCCCATTCAGCATTTCATAAGTTA
>JAQSVV010000480.1:0-56543 GCA_036375495.1 Agrotis segetum | reverse complement strand
CGTAGAATTTTCCGATTCAGTTTTCCAATTTTCTTACTCATTCTTTCAGTGTGAGCCTTAAAGACGTAGGGTATACCTATACTGTAGGCCTCGCTGTAGATCTTTACATGCGCCTTCTGACAGTATCGCGAACAAAAATCTTATATCGTGATTACATTTGCATATTAGGTATTTCGAACAACGTTAGGTACTGTTTCCACATCAGAAAAACGTCTATACGAGTATTATGACATACATGGTGAATGTTACTTACATGCCGCACGTAAAGATGTGATTTTCTCATCATTAATGTTTTCTTTTAGACGTTTTATTTTATTACTACCCTCTCTTCTATAATGATGAAGATTAGGAATTCATATTACATTTTCATGGCTATTTACACACAATCCCACGATGATGGATATTTTCAAAGCATTAGGATGTTCTTTCTCCTTTTCGGTTATGATTTCCAATCTTGTTGACATTTGACTCATTAATGGGTGACGTTATAATTGTCACTGGAATGTGTCAAAACCTTCAATGGCAATTATAGTAGTACATACATCTTATGCTTAGTAGGATAAAATCGTTCTTATGATAAACTATACTATGTATTGTCTTTAAGAAGACAGTTTTCTAAGGTGATGATTATGATCTTACAAAAGGTACAGAAAATAGCACAACATGAAGAAAACATAACACAAATGTAAAAAACATTTCAAACGCTAATTCACCACTTACCCTCATAAATAAACTCGTTCATCGTCTCGAAGGCAGCTATCAGTAGTATCCACAGTAAAGAATCCACAGGAATCAAATACTTTAACTACACTAAGACATTTCACATAGTACATCAAGATTCTCAAGATGTTTACGGTATTTCTTGGATGTATTTACATTATTGACGTGAGAATTGGTGGGGATGCAGTTGATGGCACTCGCGTGTGCAGCGCGTGCAGGGGCTGGTGTGCACGTACACGCGGGTGACAGTGTTGTTGAGACGCTCGTGTTGTCGCGGTGTGCGGCAGAGCACGCGAGGGCGCGGACGTGGCGCGGCGGTGGCGGCGCGGGTGCGACTGACTCGGGGCGGGGGAGCACGCGACACCCGGCAGACTGCGCGCCGCCCGCCCAGTCCGAGACGCCGATACAAAATTAATACTTGTTTTCCTAAAAGCGATTTCGATTTGTCGACCCCCGAATTGGGAAAGTTAGACGGATCTTGTTAACGATAAAGGGTTCGCTAATCAACACCACGTTTTCACATCAATGTTCGTTACTTTAATAGAGTCGTTAAACAACTCGCGAACTTGCCTTCCGGTTAACAAGTTTCGATGTGTTTTTGAATATGAAAAAGTTTGGATGGTTATCCAAGTTGGTTCCAAACTTTTTGTTCAATCGAAATACCTTAATAACACGTATAAATAAGATTCCATTATTACTGAAAAGGCCTCGTCTCTTAAGTACGTAGATGAATGTAAAGCTTCTTTGTGGGTTCTCGTAAATATTTTCCTTTCAAGTCATTACAAAAAAAAAGGAAAATATGATACATAGAACGGCAAATAAATAAAATATCAGTACCTACATCAGTTACACATTCATGTTAACTGTTCCATTTTCGCCGATACGTAGGTACCTAATATAAAATCTGAAGCGCCAATCTACGCTCCGGAAAATATTTGAAATTTAAACATTTCTAAGCTGAAAAGAGGATTATAGGGTAGGTAAGGGCACGGTCGAACTGTTGTGTGACGACGGAGTCCCAAGCACTGAGTTCAGAGAAGACAAATATTGTGACAAAAGCCTAACATACACGGGGAAGTTTTGAAGGCGGACAGTGTAGTGCAAACAAACCGAAAGGGATCGTCCCTACGAGCTGAGTGGACCGTGTAACCGTGGCTCCGTTATTTTGTCTCTAACTTTGTTCACCGTAGTTTTGAAGCACGGGCTGGTTGTGCTTTGTAAAAGATACGATAATAACATGTCTGGAACATGTCCGAGTTTGGCTGACGTGAAAGCTATTTAAATTAGGCTCGCCGCTAGTGCATGTTGTATTGTGTGTATTGTTGCTGGTAATGGCTTTGAAAGGCTTGCGGCTTTACGTATACCTCATAGATCAAGCTTTGTATGCAACTGTGATCTAGTTTTGGAGCTATATATATCTACAGGTCTTTTATTGTCTCTACCATATGGACATGTGCAATTGAACATACATTCAGTGGTTGTATGTAGCACCCAACGAAAAATACATAATACAGCATTATAGTATCCACATTACATACACAGGAAAACCGTTTGAACTCGGTGTAAAAGAGATGATTGTATCCAGACACATCTCATATCTCTTTTTTGACCCATGTGTATGGTAGGATACATCATGGTATGCATAATAATATGGTGAGATTTTCTACCTTATCTTGAGCTTAGCCATTCAAATAAGTTTGTCTATTTGTAATAAGTGTACGTTTGTCTTATCTTTTGATGCTGAGTAATATCACCTTCATGTTACCACTGCTGAGACACAGGCCTCCTCTCTGTGAGACAGAGTTGGCCATAATTCACCACGCGGGCCCAATGCGAACTGGTGGATGTCACATGTCTTACAATTTTTAAAGTAATATAAAGTCAAGTATTTAAATAAACAAAAGTAAATTGCTTGAAGCTCACAACAGTCATACTTTAGTAACAGTAAACTATGCACCATACAAAACTCCGTTGCATCTGATTAACCTGCAAAAAATCCCTAATATTGAAAAATTCAGGCACCTGAAACTCAAAACAGGATGTACCGTGCAAGCATATAAAACAGTTGTTAATCCAAGAGGATCAATTGAAGCAAATAAGACGATGGCAACACGACGCCCGCAGCGCTTTTCCGATGAATCTTTTTTTATCTAAATGGCGTTAATGTTCCTTTAATTCCTTATTGTAATGGATGACGAAGAAAAACGTACTATATGTCTGTTTTAAATTAATGCAGGTGTTACAAGTACGTAGTTGATAGGACATTTAATAAAATGGCATGTTTTCTGCCTTGGTGGTCCTGTGGTGGCAAACGAGATTGAACAAGAGGTCCTGTATTCCATTTGAGAATGTCGAGCAAAATGTATAGAGATTTTCTATAAAGAAATGCTCAGTAGCAGTCATGGAGTCCGGATTTATGTGATGATTTATTTATCTCCGGGGTCGCGAGAATATCTCATTGGATAACCTTGACGCTGAAACGTAAAGGTCTATTGAATAATCACCATCGATTTTAGTCCGTTCGAGTCTAACAGTCCCTCCCGTCCCACCCTGCGCGGGAGTACTTCTTTAATGATTTCACCACAATAAAAAATTATTTAAGTGTACCCTAACTATCTATTCTACAAAATAAGGATTACTTTCCTTAACTACCTAATCAAAGCTCAAAGAAAGTACAACTTTTCAATTCACCGTATTTCTACTTTGCCTTTTTCTGTAAAAGAAAAACTAAGTTTTAGACTAGCATAATTGTGGGACCTACCGACCTAAGAAACTTTCGCTGAATAGATTACTCTATTCAACGAGGACGAGTCCTCTTGTCTTGGATTTTCTTTTGTTTTTCTTTTACAGACTGTTTCTACAATCACATAAAGTGTGTTCTTTTGTTGATCGGATTTATTTTAATGTTTGGACATTAATAAGTAAAGCTCGTAGCGCTTCGTAGCTCTACGGCTACGGCAGTGTGAAATAAATTCGTAGACATATTTTCGTTACATTTATCAAGGCGTAAAGTTGAATAATTTTGGAGATATTGTTTTCTCTTCTCTTATTTAATATCATAAACGCTTTAAGCCTCATAATAATAGGATATTCGTGATGAAAGTATTGTTAAATATTATAATAAAATCCTTATTGCCTTAGGACGGCAAAAATATTTAGGACCGTCTACGTCACGAGACTCCTCAGTAAATAATTAACCATTATTTAAGAGAAGTTTATGAAAATCCGGATATTAATATAGGTAGATACGTACTTATCTCTAGGAACAACATCCCTTTCTCCAAAACCTCTGTAATCCTACCAAACACGCCGGCACCGAACCCAATATAATAAATTCCATCTAAAGTAATGTCAGTACATCTGTCGGTATTGAAAATGAGGTGTACGGAGCTGGGTATTTCATCAAACAGGCCAGTTGACCCGGTTCGCCCGACCGAAGCCGCGCCGCGATATAATGTGGTCGCAGCTGGCGGCCTTACCCCGCATACAATTGGATTTTTAACTGTGGACCTCATCGGACAGTAGAATTGTCTTTATTGGGTTAGGGCAATAATGAAACAAAAGGGGTGACTGTGTCACTGAGTTCACCGATTGAGGTTAGAGATTTGGAGTTCTGGAATCTAAGTATGACTTGCCATGCATTGATTGGTCCTTTGGCTCACACTACGTTACAAGGGAGGTTATTGATAATTTATGCGAAAAATATAGCATACATGATACAAAAACAATAAAACATTTGGATAAGATGCGTATCTCCTTAGAAATCTAAACAATTTTATGTATCTGTATCTGCTGAACAAGCTAGAAAACATTGGAATACAGGCGAGTTTCGCTTATTCACATTGTGTAATGGAAAACGTAAACAATAGTATGTAATAGTGCGGTCCTTTCGGTGTGCGAGCGAGCGGAAGGCTGACCCAATCGGTCCGCGTCAGCTCAATATGACGGCAGCAATAATGCGGTCGTACCGCCTTCCTACACGATTAAATTTTCAACATTTCCTCACGCAACATCATAAAAAACCCACAAGCCTTGTACGCGCACCATACATACCTACCCAACTTTTTAAAATCCCAAACATTTCACCCATTTATCAGACGACCCACACATCATACGGACTCATACCGTTTACATAAAGAGACGACGCTTTTGTTGGCAAAGCTGATACAATTGAAACAAATGCACGTTTTAACCGACCAACTTGACAATTTGTACCTATAAATTTAACCCGTTGAGTACCGTGCATGGAGTAAATCTATTGTCTTCCCATGTCACCTAGTAAATAAATTAAATGTGTTAAAATTTGTCGAGGCTGCGCACATTGTTTTAAACGTAAAACTAATAGTTTATGCTCGAGCGGATGATCCAAATCGTTTTACGTCTACGTCTAAATGTTAGGTCTCCACCGCTCCTTGTGTAATGTTGTACCTATCTTACCTACTTCTCTTTTAGACGTTTTAGTCAAAGTGACGTGTGAGTGAGGTCCTGGAATTGCCTAGCGTTCCTTTCTCATATAGAATTTAAGATGAGATAGTTGAAGCGTACTCGTGTGCGATATGGCGCGTTGACGCGAAGGTGGCATCGCGGCGCTGCGGCATGACTGGACGGCGGGATGGTGCGATGGCGTCACGAGTACAATTGGCAGGACATTAGCATAACGAGGCGGTCCCGGCCCGCTCCTAATGAATGGTCTTGCAATTGAAACAATAGTGGATTAGCGCCAACTCCCTTATCTGCTTATGTAAATCAGGGCTGCGGCCGGATCGCTTTGCTACAGCTGATTCTCGGAGATGCTGAAATGTTACTGGATGATTATCGATGGTTGTTTGATTTGGAATAATTAGACTGATATTTACATTGTTCCAGCTTAGCACTTTGTGCTTAGTTAAGTATAGGGGTTACCCTTTCTTTGTTGATTTTGTAATCAAAGTTTGTCTCTGTGTAGGTATGTATAAATTATTCTACATCGGAATATTTTGGCAGCATGTTTGTTTAACGTTCAATACATTAGCAAAAATGTAATATCCGGTTCCGAGAATTGCAACAGTTGTTGCCATAAAACTTTCAATATGAAAATATTGTTCTCTAACATCACAAAATTTCAATCCCTAAAAATGTTGAACACATAATTAAAAATTTTAAATTGCCGAAACATGATTGTCCTGCCGTTGTAAGCTGTATTAGCGGCCATGTTTGCAGCAGTTGCGACACGTATTAGCATGTACGCGCGTAAATGGTTGTACACCCGTACTGTAGTACGTACGAATAAGCAGTTTATCACCTGGTATATCACCGTACGATATGTTTGTATGATACATTTGTACGATATGATATGTTACATCCGCAACTTGTAAAAAAGACAATGGTGATACAAATATACGTTAACGATGTATGTATTGTCCTCATCTAAATGTGTATTTTTTTTTTGTAAAATGCGATGGAATATTTGAAATATTTATATTTTTGCACGTCTTGAAATCAGATTACAACATAATAATTACTCAATAAAAGAAAGATTAAGGTAATTTAATTTCACAGCCTATCAAAACGTATGTAAAAAAGTATAGACGCTGTTACATTGCATACTTGTTCACTCTAATTTAGTAAACATCTAAAACACACGCTTTACTAAATCAATTTTCTGTCGTCGACGTTGTTTGTTTAATAATTCGGCTCGAAGTTACTCAAAACCAGTATAGGTATTGTTTCCATCGTAGACAACCTACCGACCTAATTATCGCCGTAACAGCGCACCCAATTAAGAACAACTTATCAGTAACCCTACAAACAAAGGCACCTCCATAAACATACTCGTACGCCAAAAAACAGAGTTCATTATCTACGTGAGCTGGACCGTCAAACAAATTTTAATATCAGCACAGCACGAAACATGAGGGCCGTAACAATTCACAAAACGTTCGCTTGTTAGTAATTTCCGGCTTCGCTAATTTACTGCGTCGCTTTCGACAACGAAGCCAGGCCGTAAGCTTTAAAACGGTGTCATTAAAACATAGGAGCGTCTTTCTCGTTTGTTTATGGTAATCGAGTGGGCAAGTTGCGAAGCTTTGATTCCGAAGCTGACCCGAGCCCGACACGCCCCAGTTTACTTTACCACATTAACGATGCGACCTTTCACAAAATTCGACGGTTCCTTAGTTTTAACGAACTTCAGTTTTGCCTTTCAAAGCAACCTTAGTACACACTACGTCCCAATTTTCTAGCTCCAGGAAAATTGCCTGCACCTCAAAGCTGCACCGCCGTAGTTATCGGATCACTTGATCTCGTTAATATAGAGCCAACGCTTTTCTTTAGCTTTTTGGTCTCAAATATTTTTGGCTTTAAACGTTCAGTCTGGAGCCAAGCTTGCGATAGTGAAATAAGGAAACGTTAATCCACAATGAAATATAAAACTTAAGACAGAAACTCGGAGAGATATGTACCTATTAAAATAAAACAATTCTTGAGCCTGCAATAATGCTAACAATGATTAAGACTGCGCTGGCAGCACCTCCTCCTTTGAACAGTTTGAATCCTCTCCAAGTTTTAAACGAATTTCATTGCGCGAAATAAAAGCATACGGCCGTCTGAGCGAGGGTGTATGCTATATTTCTGACGTCACGACATTCGATAATGCCGCTCGTATTTTATTATTCCTGAAACATTTTTCTGTTGGGGATGTTCGCGCAAAAATTTATGACGGCTGCCGAGTGTCCGAAAGTAATCCATTAGCTTCGAAAACAACAGGATGGTTCGAACTTTGTAATGCTCTACGACTATCGCTCCTGAGTACCCACGTCACTGATAGGCAAAGTATAAAGTTTTCCAATTTATCGCTGATCTCAAGTTCTCAGTGGTAGGTCAATCCCCGATGGATACTTACAGGAAACGTTATTCGCTAGGTAATATACATCTGATCAAAGGGGAGGCCCGCTCGCTGTACCCGTAGGCGTAAATCTTGCCTTTACGGCCTCACCTGTCGATGGAATAATTTACTGCCGGCTTAAAACTTCCTCCCAAAAGGAAATCCCAAACACTTCTCAAGAAATAACTGAATAAGAAATTGTCGATTGTACGCACGCCGCGACGCCCCGCCCCTGCCTGACAGCGACCAAATTCAAACTTAAACCTCCTATAATAGAATAAATAAAATACCGAACGCTTACGATAACAGATTTAAAGTGAAGATTTATGTGAAAATGTACTTGTTGATTTATCCCTAAAATCACACGCCTAGACGCTAAAAACACAATCTGCCCAAGTGAATTTGACAGCTGCGAGTTACGAGTGTAGTAACTAGTACGAATAACACGAAGGCCTAAATATCGATGCGGTTATTTTATGTTGTATCTGTGAGGTGGACCGTTGGCATCCCGATATCGATGGATATAAGCAATTTGCAAGTAAAATGCGAATGTCGGATGCACGGGCGGCAGCGGCGTCGAGCATCTATTTTTTTATTATTTTCATAGAATTTCATACATGAATAGTAAGGGAAGGTATAAAGAGTATGAGACGAGGTGTTTATTACTCCAAGAACGTTTGGAAAAGGCATTATTCTATCCCAGAAAGCATCTAGTTAAGTTTATTTGATCATAAATGTAAATTGATTCGAGTGGGGAGTTTACAATTTGGCAAATTGTATAACAAACTGTGTTGGCGGGTGTACAGCATAGATAATTCAATGTGAGCGACGTTAGTTACGATGGCTCTAAGAATGGGTGGTGTTCAGTTTAGTAGATTATCTTGGCTGGAGGCAAGCCGCGTACACCAGTATGTATAGGCACTAGTCCAACTGGCACAGACCACACTTAGCTGGCGAACAATCCATTAGTATGTCGGATTTGCTACCGCCGAGATTTATATCCTAAGTTACAGGCTCTAGTGAAACTTTTTTGTTCGACTAATGTTTAGACTTTTCGCTATTAGTTATTCTCGCTAGCAATATTGGGACCTAAAAAAACTACTAATGGAGTTGACTGTTACCTTGTTAATGGTCTGGAAAGATGTTCTTCAGTAGTTGCTTGGCAGAAGTTTTCGAAGGTTTCCTTTCCTAGTTAAGTTTTCCCTGTGATGTAAATCCGTAATAGAACGTTATGAAGCTACACGCGCAATGTTATTAAACGGGAACATTTTTCAATAGCCGCCATAAAAATGTAAATGGGTGAACCAACACTTTGGTAGTGTGAAGGCAAGATATTCATAACAATAGTGCGGGAGGCGCGGGCGATTGCGGGCCGCTTGGCACGCGAGCTTCGCAGCCTCGCCAAAGAGTAAAAAGGTACAGAAGACCAAGAGGCGAGAGAGTAGACGAACACATATTATTTAAGGTACGGTGATCTCTTACGAATACTAGTAAGGAGTTCACTTGTGCACTCGCTGCACGTGAACGCTTGTCTATCTATGCATACGTTTCAATTTGCTGTCCTTCTGTAGGCTCTCTACTCTATACTCCCAACCTCGCTTCGCATGTGCAAACACATTTCTACATATAACACGTCCACTGTGAGATAATGTAATTATTTCTCGTGTCTGCCCCCACTCGCCGATTATCCCGCATTTTTACCGTACTAATTAACATTCGCGGTTCAGTTTACCAAAGCTTATCGTGGAAATTTCGTTCCACGCGTTTTGACGCGGAATTAATTTGGTCAAACAGATTTAGATTACAGCCATGTTTAACATACAATTTGATACCGCAATCCGATGCTGATGTGTATTGCTGGTAAATTGCCTTTTGTTGATAGCAAACTGTACGTATATTTTGTTGTAGATTTATTTTGTAACCTTCACCCATTTACTACTTATTTGTTTAGTAGTCCCTGATACTAAATACACTATTTGTACAAATATGATTATTGTTTCTGTTAGCTTAAGTCGCCCTCCTGCCAAGGAAAGGTCTTTACCCTTGCTTTCCAAAGGCTTGGCGGCTTAACGATACCTAGTCGATATTAATACCATTACATCAATACGACTGGCTCCGCGGTCGCATTTGCGGTCCGCAGTGACACCGCTTCGCTGTTTCATCAATGAAGCTCATGGCAAATATAATATTGCTTGATATTTTTTCCTTGAAACTTCATCATCTGTAAATATTCACATTCCATTACGTATCTCTGATAAATAATGGTGTCTAAGCAAACCTCTCTAAAACACAAATAAAACGACAATAATTAAAATAAATCAACTACATAAATAAGGGAACAGGGCTGGATCTGTAGGAGACATCTGGCACACTTTAATTTGTTTTGTACCATTGTTATGCGAAATTAATATTCCAATTTATTCCATTTCTGTATCGAGGAGTGTAAATCAATATTTGGTGGCAGTCGTTCGTCTGACGCGACGTCTTAAGCACCCCAGCAGATAGGCGCCGAGGATAATTGGAATGCTACGCCCCAGTAATTAGATGAATTGTGTGACGATTTATATTTGCTTTAGTGAATTAATGCTAAACGGTTAATATGTCTGATTTCGCCACCTGTGATGGATCACAATTTAAATGTTACTAAGGTTTTTTTACATTAATTTTTCAATGTCACGTTACATTCTGTCTGAAATCGTAGCTAAGCTAATTGAAACTTGAGACATACCTAATATTCGCCTCGTAACTTGTAGGGAGTATTAAATGTAAAAATATTAGTAAGTTATTAATTGCGGCTATAGTTAATCTGTGATGTAATACGCCGCACCGGGTCGATAGCAGCTGGATTAGTGGGTGTTGGAGTGGCTTATATCCAGCAGTGGACTGCTATAAGGTGACCACCATTAAAATTGGCTTAACGCTACCACTAGTCCACTATGGACATGCTTCCCACTGGTGGGAGTCAGCAGCGCTAGCCCAGCATGGGATAAAATAAATCTAGCCTCTGGAAAAAAACCACACAGACAGCAATGACACAAAATGTTTTAAATAACACATAAAAATTTAAAATGCCTGACATATTACTGTCATTCCCTTACACGCATTAGTAAAATTACACTAACTAAACAAAGTAAGTATAACTAAACAGATAATAATAAAGTTATGAAGGGTGTATTACTAAGTTTTAAGCATGTCAGCACTCATAACTTAACGCTTATTTATTATACGGCATTCACGTAGAAATAACAAATTGTATGAAAAACTTGGATTGCGTGCTATCCTCGATTTAAACGTAACCTTATCAAAATATGTATGCTGTTTTAATTTTTGTATCAAAATACATGAGTTTTGTGTGTTTGACTTAATAATATATGTGTGGTTCGAATGAAAAGCTTTGGCCTTAAAATGTTAATACTAGTCACGCATGTATCCCCATTTTGAATAGAATCGTAATGTGTATGCAAAGGTGACCGTCTGGCCCACATTACGTCTTTGATAGGATTTTGTTTTTTTTCTGGGAGATGCCAAAGACCAAGATCTCACGCAATGCCTATTACCGTAACGGAGAACAACTTTAAATGTGCTACTTGTTGAGGGAATCTAATAAATTGTTTATTAATAAACTTTAACAAAATGAGGTAGTGCAGGGGCAACTAAAGTTTTCAGTATTAAATATTGACTATGCCAGTCAATATTGAATAGACAAAGTCGTTTGCGGTTAGAGAAACGGTTTAGTTACACCCTGTAATTCTGAAGGGATAGGGTGAAGTGTACTCTCTCTTTTCCCAAATGACCGTATTAAGTTTCAAATAGAAGGGGACGATCGTATCAACATTTGTAAAATACCGGTACAGAAAATAAACCAAAGATTACTCGGTTTAAAAACCACAAATTCAAAGTCCTTGAAATAAATAAACTAGTAACGCTACTTTATTTACTGTACAAATTAGACTACTTATTATAATACAATAAGGAGTATAAATAAAAACTTAATATGTAGTAATAGGAATATCTACAGACGCCAGCTCATCAACTTACCTCAACGTGTCAAACTTTGATAGATTTTCAACCTCATCACAATAGTAGAAGGTTAATTTTCGATTGGTGACGGATTCGGGGTAGGTTGACCTTAAAGAGCATCAAAGTAACATATTCTTTCCAAGTCGCTGTCAACGGGAACGTGCCTAATTTGTAACTTCAATTAATATTGATGATTTTTTTATCAACACCACATGAATCTTTACAATCTTCTAAAGAAACATCAGCCGTGTCGAGCCGTAATTGCGATATTATCACGTAACCGTTCCTTCCTAATATTACGAAAGTACAAACCTAGACATTTCTACCAAAACCATGTTCCGCAATTTAATATTCAATGAGGTTCTTTACTGCGACACTCCAGAGCAAGATAAAAGAAGTCACTGGCGACCTCTCCACCGACATTCTTGATAGTTAATTAAATAAATGGCCTGAGACGATACCCCTCATCACTCTCCTCCCACCCTACATAAGGCCGTATTGTTGTGTAACTTCGGCCTTTTATTGGGTTTTTACACTACCTTTGTATTTATTTGTTCTGAAGAAAGGCGATGGTAAATAAGGGCGGTACACATGCTTTAGGTGTAAGGCTCAACAATAGATGTGGGTGAATTGCCTGTCCACTTTTGTATGTTTGTCACCGCTGATTGCGTAGAACTTGTTACTTCGGTTACGTATAGAGTTCTGAAACGCGATACAGTTACTCGTATGATTAGAAGTTGAGTGTGTTCTATGTTCTATAAGTAAATTGAATTAAATTCCTATAAAAATAAAGCCTTACTAGGAACTTGGAATAGGTAAGTAATGCGAGGTAAAAAGAGGGTTTCTCTAGCCATATAATAATAATAGGATATTCCACAACAATCGCACAACGCCATCCTAGTCCCAAGCTAAGCAGAGCTTGTGTTATGGGTACTAGACAACTGATAAACATACTTATATAATTATAAATACATAGATATTATAGACTAATTACACCCAGACACAGAACAAATGATCGTGCTCATCACACAAACATTTGTTCTCGGTGGGAATCGAACCCACGGCATAGCAGTCAGGGTTACTAACCACTAGACCAACAGGCCAGTCAATATGAGTATTGTGTCTAGTAGGCTCCTACCCAAGAGTTGTTGTCAGGTTTCAGTAATCATCAGTCGGGAGAACTTCACTGCTAAACGACACGCAATCTCCCCAAAAAAATAATCCCAGCCACATGCTAAGCGATAAATCAGCCACCTGCATCAATTGGTTGCCCACAACTCTAACAATGTCGTCGGTTTATCTATACATAGTTGTAGGCCTGCCTACGCAGCGTCTTCCAGTTCGTGGTCACCACTCAAAAAAAATTTACTAGTATGTCAGTAGCCATTATTAAGGCACTATAACTTATTGTTACTTATATTACCTACTGTTACACTTAAACGTACTGTTATTTTAAAACAGTCATGTGTTTTCAGCCAAGAAACAATCATTGCAGTTGTAAAACCAGGAATTTGGCACTGTCATCACAAGCAGGAAACCTTTAATCGCCGGTTTCACTGAAGCAAGAACTGTTTTCTGAATTTCCACACCAGTTAGAATCTAACTCTGGTGTAGAAATTTTATATTTTTACGGGCATTGTTTGCTGAAACCGATATCCTACATAATTATGACCGTGTTAATTGTAAACCTAATGACAACAACAGCGCAGCACAACATCATATTAAACAAAGGTATCTACTTCATTAAAATATGATGCATAAAACTAACGAACAGAATGATATTTAATGTAACCACTCGCGCACGTGTAATTACAATAATTAAATGATATAAAATACGGACCTCGTTAATAACACCACTATCTACGTTTCTCTATAAATTGAGGGAACTCCCAACGGGCGCCCATTTACCAGAGAAAAATGGCTTCGCAATAAAACACGATAGAATGAGTCATTATTTTCCCAGATTATCTACTATACGATTACACCGTAGTATTGATAAAATTTTGATAAAACTTCAAGGAAAATATTTGAACAAATAAACCTGAGGAAGCCAGAAAAATGCAAACTTTCAGGGCTGTGTAAAAGTTTTGAAAATTTTCTTGTGATTGTGATTAGAGAAGTACAATCGACAAAGTTGATCCTGACCTTTTTTGACAACTCATCGATTGAATCCGTCAAAATGACGTTTATGGATATGTATGTGTACGCGAATGTGGACCTAATTATATTTCAATGTCTGTAAGAAAATAAGCTTGGTGGGTCATTATGTCTATTGTATTTGATTACATTACATACATTGAACACTTAATTCTGTTGATTACGAATGATTTTTAGAGAGAAAGCTAAAAGCAAACGATGCCCTTAACAAGAAAATTCCTTAATATTTTTCAAATACATATTAACCCTGTACCAAACGAAGTCAGTCAGTGCTCCGGTTACAAACAATTTTGAACCGGAGTAGAAAGCTGGATGATTTCGATCCAATTTGTTCCGAAACCGGAGACTACCAGACCTTGGTATTCAAATAAAAAAATCTGTAGATGGTTCAAAGCTTGCACAAATATTTTTCTGTTAGCTGGTTTGATACGAAAAATACCAAAATAACCAGGATTTCTGAATTTTTTCAGTAGTAGCCACGGCGAGAAAAATGGATGGTACAGACCACATCAGAAAGTTGTTTCCTCTTTCGTTCGTTAGTAAGAATCCATTGATGAAGATCACCGTACATTCCTTTCCAAATAAACCACAACTTGGAATACAAGCGAAATGTCTTTTTTTTCTAGTCTTGCCAAGAGCTCTTGTCTTGTGCCACCTCAAACCAGCCCCAACGGTTTGTGTCTAGGTCACCACGTTTTCTGGACCAGCCTCGGCGACGCCGTCCATGTCCGGGTGACCACTGTGTGGATGCCCAGCGGCCAAAGTGCATGCGGCTGGTCGGCTGGCTTGGTCAATGCCACTTCAGTTTGGTAGCCTTTTGCCGGATCCAGAACGCCTGTATTGTCATGTCATGTCAAAATAATGTTTGAATACGTACAAACACATTCCACTAATTTCTTATTATAAACAACAAATCCAAAACAAAAACGGACCATTGAATATACAGCTAAATATACGTATTCGTTTAGGAAGTCCCTTTATGAAATCGGAACTCCGGAAATGTCAATTCAGGGTCGAACCAAAACGGAGATGAATAAATGTGAGACGAATGATAAGAAAATAAGGACGTCTCGGAATGTTTTCCTATTATATTAAGTGAAATTAATAGACATTTGTATGTATAAACAATTACATTACAAGACTATGAAAGTAGTTTTATTAGATGTCGGCGTGATAGTAAACATTTGCGGATAGGCCAAGTTTTAAGATGAGATGAGGACTTCTTCTAACAACTTGATGAATTCTTGAGAGTGAGAGGGGCTCACTCTCAAGAATTTTCATTCTATAAGCCTTGTTAATGTTAAATACAAAGTAAAAATGACCCAAAGTAATAAACATTTCTCCCTAGAATGGTTCTTGACGATGGTATCTAGGTTCTAGATAAAAAAAGGGAAATTAATCAACCAATTTTGGGCAAACGTATTGAATGACCCACTCTTTATCACAGAGAAGATGCCCTTGTCTCAGCAAGTATTCGAATCGTTATAAAATTAATTGTTTTTAAATTCTAAATTATAAAATAGTCGATGACCTGAAATACACTAGGTATAAAGGTTAGCACAGACAACCGATGTGACTGCGACCACACTGCATCCACACCGCAATCACGCCGGACCGCGTATCGCGTGCACATGACAGCCGACGGACGAATAGAAAATAATTTAGATACATAGCCGCACATAGCCGCGAGTGGAATGACAATCGAAACAATGGAAAGTACTAACAACGAAAATAAAATAGAACATAGAACACAAACTGTTTCACAACCTCTATTCTGCTACCTTAGTGTGCCATTTATGTTTATGGTGGAGTTGGCGGATTATTTCATTAAATTCCGGATTAACCGGGTGCCAAATGGTTTTGATAAGATTTACACAAGCTTCGCTTTTAGCGATAAAACCGCCATTGTGTCATAGAAATGTTTTCTTTTGTTAATTATAACTTGTATGGCATGTGTAGATAATAAACAACATGCTCTCTTTATCTAAAAATAATAAACGTTTCAGCCGTTGGTAATAAAAATCAAACATAATAAATTAAGATGCATTCACACACATCACTCACCGTCACCGTCACTGACAACGGATCGGTGACGGTTTGTGTATGTATCCACACAAACCAATCACCGTCACGTCATTGGTCAGTCACGACGCCGCGCCGCGCCGGTTTGAATAAATCGTTGAAAAATAACATCAGTCAAGTTACGGTTTGGACACACGTGTAGCAATGACGGTAGCACGACGATGACTGAACTGAGACGTGACGATCCCGGGTGTGTGGGAATAAAAGTATGAAACTTGTACGGAAATATTATTTGACGTGCCTGACCTGTGACGTCACTGATAGATTACGTGCCGGTGACTGACAACAAAGTCATACTAGGAATACAGTTTTCTTTTTTTTTTTTTAACTGAGCCGCTAAGGCGACGTTATGGTGACTGATGTGTGCGAATGCATCTTTAAAGGCAGAAGGAGTATGTAAATATAGCAGGTAGTTTTTCTGTAGGTTCTGCCTATCTCATAGGAAAAAAACAGTCATGTTTTAATTGTGTGCAATAATTTATTTATTATTTACCTACTTTGAATATGGGTTGTAGATTTAAATGCAAATAAATACATGTTTCCTAGGTGCCAAGCGAAGGTGTAAGTCTGCGGTCGTGGTTGCGGCTTTTATGCACAATTACGCATAGCAACGTCGCTCCGTGTGGCAATTATCAGGCTGCTACGCTGAATGTGTCTACACACGCCTTACTATAGCAGTCATTCAGCCAGTGTCTTTCCAGAAAATAAAAAAGAAATTAAATAGGCAAAAGCTCAAAGTAGTGATAGATATTTCCATTTTCAAACCAACACCTAAATAATAAATTAACTGGCATAATTAATTATATCACTTTTGGAATATCAACACATAGGTATAATTTGACGGCACGATTGGCGTAGTGGCTGAACGATTAAAATGTTGCACGCCGCGGGTTCAATTCCCGCACGGATCAAATATTTGTATGATCTTCTAGTTGTTCCGGATCTGAGCGTTTGTGTATGTGAGTTTCTAATTATGTTTGTGAACGCTACGAAGAGACAGGGAAAAATCCTAGCGTGAAGCAATATTTAAAAATGAGAACGTTCGTTAAAGAACACTGCGCTAAGGCGATCAGTTCAGCCTTCATCATCATCATCATATCAGCCGTAGGACGTCCCCTGCTGAACACGGGCCTCCCCCATAGATTTCAAATAGGACGGTTTAGAAGCGGCTAGAAGCCAGCGCGATCCTGTGTAACGATGCGTGACAGGACGGATACAGGTCTAGGACATCTAGGTTAGAGGCCACCTTGCAGCTCAAGTTGCCTTGAAGCGATGGTCTCCATTCGAGAACCTTATTCTAACCCAACCGGCCATCAGTTCTGCACGTGCGAGTTCATTTTTTTTAGTGTATACACTGCATAACTAACTTAGGCATTGGCCATATTTTCCAACGATTCGCGACTTTGACGGATACAGGTCTAGGACATCTAGGTTCCAGAGGCCTCAAGTCGTAGGACTCAAGTTATCGCAAGATTTGTGCAAACACTGCTCACTGTATTTAGGGCAACCCTCTACTGCATGAGCTATTAAGGCGTGAAAAAAAAAAATTTGACGGTGCGAAAGAGCTGTTATTTTATCATCAATAAGATTTAAAAGAAAAATAAGAAAAAAATATTGAGCCACTTTAGGTTTTGTTTTACGGAGCGCATATATGTGTTTCACTGCGATCAAAATTAATTCTAGACATATATGGTATTGTATGCAGTAAAACGAAAAAAAAATAAAAAAAAATGCGTCAATTATTGTGATATTACAGTTAAAGTATTTATTTAAAAAGTATTTATTAATTCGTGAAATTGAAACAAGCAGTTCCTTTTGGTTATAGCATATGGCTAAACCTTTGTCTTTAGGAATAATGATGTGACTTTCCTAAAAAACTGGGATCTGAATGCTATCAAAGTACGTGGATAAGGAAATACTTTCACAAAAATTAACGAAATGTCGTAAAATTTCCACGTCAGACTGAACTCCATCTAATCAGGACCCTCGACTAAAAGATAATGAATTTAAATATGGGTGAAATGTCACAAAAAATCCTAATAGATATTAATTGAGCTCTTAAGGCAACGGCATACTGAATAGATCGGCAATTAGGTGGTATTCATCTTAAGGCCCACCACCACGGTAGGGAAAAAGTAATTATAAGAAATGACGATGACGTCTTGCGGACAACTCTAGAAATACGGGGTCGAATTCTGTGTTCATATGGGAATTTGTTGTTATAGTTGAAAAGTAGGGCAAAGTATGTTCAGCCTATGTTCAGCAGTGGACGTCTTCCGGCTGATGATGATGGGGGCAAAGTATGAAAAATCACGAGTCACTAATTGCAAAAAAAAATGCACTAAAGTAGGTAGGTACCTAATTGGTTTTCTTTATAAAGATTACTGGTGAGCCTTCTCCAGAAAATGTATGAGACTACCAACAAAATTGTAAATTAAATCATTTAAATTCAGGGCTATTTCGTATTGATCTTTGCCTACGATAATAAACCAAATGTCAACACGTCCGCAGCTATGAAAATTAAATAAATAGTTGTCTTTGTGCAATCTCGAGGATTTAGCAATTAGAATGTTATCACAGAAAATCTAAATGAGCATTGACATAAAGGTCAAAGTCACTCTGCCGTATCTATCTTAAAATTTCGCGTAGTTAATTAAATACAAAAAGAAACTTAAACGGGCTTTATTAAATAAGAACCTACTTTTAAACACGCTATCAAAAAAAGACATCGTCATTTCGTCATACCAAAATATTTATTATTTTAAGTAAATGAATAGCGTTTACGTACATCACTTGCACACAACACTTCCCTAAGCAAAGTCTAGTTCTTTATCAAAACCCGTTACTGCAGAAATTAATGAGTGCAAAGCCTGCAGCGCTGCACTGAATATACATTAAAATTCCCATCGGAACACGTAATAAGGATGCGAGACGACCGGCCACGTCCGACGGCGTTAAAAGAAATCATAATTAATCGTCCTATTCCCCGCCCGCTCGTCTTAATAGAGAGCTTTCCACCGCTTTCCATGTTTTCTCAGCGACGTAATAAATTAATCTCCATTCGCAGTTTTCCTCTGAGAAAGGCAACAAACAAAACAATGGACTGGGTAGTAACTTTCCAGCTAGTGGCGGTACATCGTGGTCCGTGCGTGCGTGCACACAATGAGGTGGAGAGTATACTTTACTGTACAAAGGATAATAGTGGACCAATCTTTTATAAGGAACGTGCTGTTATTATTATTGGTTTATTTTATTGGGTTGTATAGATTTATAAGTCAAAATCGGGAGTGATTTTCTCGAACAACTTGTCGAAATATCGAAACGGCTTCGCATTATTATTCAGTGAACCAGTATAATTTCAAAGTTTTTTGATGCCCACATGAAAGTAAACTATCTGAAGACATGTCCATCTGCCCAGTCCACATTTACTCCTGGGCAGCCTTTTGATCCACATTCAGATTTCTGTTTATGGAGCGCATTGAGTGAATTTGTGTTCGAACGTATCTGTTAAAAACGCATCTAATGTACGAACGAATTATTTTTATTAGTAATAAGTTAAAATACTCTTTTCCCATTTTACAAGCACCCAATGATTGCGTTATGGCTAAACCCTTTAGGAATTTCTTGGCACTTCACCAATAAGGAATTGGTGACTTGATTGGCTGGATTCATCCATGTAATTTAATTTGACTTTCACAAAAATTAACGATAATGTCGATTACAATTTCCTTGAACTCCATCTAATCAGGACCCTCGATAAAAGATAATTATGTTATCGCCTTGGATGACCACTGAAAACCAGCCTAATAGATACCTTTGAGCTCTTTTACAATCATGCATAGCTGTCGAACTAGTTTTTGCAATTAGGTGGTATTCATCTTAAGGCCCACCACCATTTAGTTAACTTTTAATTTCTAAGAAATTTTCGATTACGTCTTGCATGCACATCTGTAAAAAACGGGGTCGAATTCGGTATTTATGGGAATTTGTTGTTATCCTTGAGAAAGGGGCAAATGTAGTTCAGCCTAATTCAGCCCAGTGGACGTCTGAAGCTGATGATGATGGGCATGCAAGATCCTCGTAGTGAAAAGTCACGAGTCACTAATTGCATAAAAACAGTGCAAAAGTACTGTATTCCCTTTGAATTAAGTTTTTTCTTTATAAAGATTACTGGTGAGCTTCCAGAAAATGTAGAAGTCTATGAAAAAGACAAAATTTAATCAATATTAGCAAATAGCATTTAAATACTGCTTAGTGGCATTTCGTATTGATCGTTGACTAAGTACCAAACCAAAGTAAACAGCGCCCCACCTATCCACATTAACGAGTTTATTTCCTCTCAAAACATGGAATAACTGGTGAGTACTTAACCTTTCTTTTACTTGGGATTAGTTACTCTAACAATTCGCATGAAGGTAAGTAACCGGGTAAGTAAAGTTTCTTTTTCCGTTTCTTTTATGTAAGTTTCTTACCGAAGTGTATGTGGGTAGGTACATTGTTATTGCGTCCAGTTACGTTTTTCCTTATAGAAGTTGCAGAAGAAATAATGTGTCTATCTATTATCATAATGGGAGTATGTGAGTTATGCTTAATCATTTTGACAGTAGTCATATCTGCAACATGGTTTGATTTAGTTACGATGCGGATGCGCGGTAAAATAGTAAGTGGCTATGCAGCGTGCTAAAATCATCAAATTCCTCCGGCCCGTAATAGGGCGGAGGGACTGTCAGACTTCTACTGACTAAAATCCCTATTCGGTGTCCTTCAATAGCTGTTCCGGGTTTTCTCAGCGGTAAGGAAATTAATCCCGCGACCCCGCAGCTTTGGCCCTGAGAGGGGGGCCCCGTCAGTGTGCAACGCTCTTTGAGGCGCGCGTGGGAACAACGCGACGTCGAATGGTCCATGGTCGGGCAGCGAGTGGCGGTACTCGCTGCCCGCATGCCCGCGCCTAAGATCATGATAGTATTTGACTATATTTACATTAAAAATAATTATCCCAAGGGCGCAAACATCGCTAGGCCCTGTAGACAAGTGGCAAGTGATTATTATCTACTAAATATTTTATTGGGTTGTTAGATTTATAAGTTTGTTGATTTTCTCGAACAGATGTGAATGACATCATAATGGTATTTATTTTGGGTCTTGAATGCACTTACACATATTTCGTTTCTTGCGGAAATTAAACTGCTATGTTGAGCTATTGGTGAAATTCATTGCTCAGCCATTGCCCTTTTTACCTACTTAACTGTAAAACCATGAAAACAATTGATATTGCTAGGTAGAATTTCATTAATTGTCGTAAATTGTTCCGTTTTCAAACAGAACTTAACACCATCATGTTCAAAAGGTGTATGTACAGACGCCAGCAGGTCAACCTACCCGAATCTGTCAGATTTTACCAATCAAACATTAACCTTCTACTTTTGTGATAAGGTTGAAATTCTATAAAATAAATCTGACAGGTTGTGGTAGCTTGATGTGCTGGCGTCTGTACAATTTATAAATAAACCGTTAATGTTTAAAATAACCTCGTTTATTATTTCGTTTTAATATAACACCGAAGCATTTATTCACGGAAGTTTAATAATTATTTAAATGAACAAAATAAACACATTATTTACTTCCCACGGCTTTTGTTCATTGACATTTTGGATATTATTTAACATGTACTTTCGTATTTCTCTGTTAATTTGAGGAGCTCTGGCTAAATAATCACAACATTTTGGAACGATCTTCCTTATCCGCGCGTTGCCGAAAGGGTGCTAGACCTCAAAGAGTGGAGCGGTGACCATCTATCGGAGTAGCGAGTGGAGTGGTGCCTCGGAAAGCGGAGTGTAAAGCCGTGGAGTCACGACTGATCATTTTTGTTGATCTATACAGTAACGTTACGTTCCATCAGAAGCTCTAAAGTCTTGACACCTCTCAAGTTTTACCATTTCGTATTTCTTTACTTTCCTTGTGAAGGATCAATTGCAGTCGCTCCAGTGTAAAATTATTCACCCAGCATTGAAGTCTGGCTTGACTGGACACAGCATGCATGACCCTCACTATAGTTGGGAAACCAAAGCTAAACAGATGATGACTTCCGATCATTTAAGTAACAATGATTACATTCTCTTCATGATAATACATTTAGTATCTACTATGCATTTGATATGCTCGAATAAAAGTAAGTATCTCACTTCAAAAACAAGCACAAAACAAAGTGTGAAAAGACTTTTCTTTCTGAAATTGGTGGTTAGCAATAACAGAAATCTATGCAGACGACGTCACGGGATAATCGTTATTATTGTATACCAAAACCTCCTCAAGAATAAAACGTATGACATGAAAACCACATCAAAATCAGTTAAGCCAAACGCGATATGGTTACAACTGTTTATAAATTCAGGCTCTAGATTGCCCGTAACTCTACCATCAGCAAATTAATGTCACTTAACCTGCTTTCCGAGATCCGGAAATCCACGGTTATATCCTTGGACAAAAAGTTCTACCAAAGTATACATAAAAACAAAGGCACATATAAATCATAACAGAAAAAAAGGAAGACCGTCACCTAAATTGGACACCAGCCTGTGCGGATGTAATTAATCAAAGAAAATGTACTGCAAACAAAACTACTCGTGGACACGCAAAAACTTATTTCAGGACGAAAGTAAAACTAACACTTGGTTATATCGCGTAGCTCGTTTTTGGACGGAGGAAAACAGCCGGCTTTTTATTCCCAGAAAGAAGGATCGGTCTGTACCTCCGGTCTCCTTACTCCCTCCCGTAAAATCATGCAGACTTAACTTTGAACCCTAAATCTACACTACCTTTTCTAGGTCATGTAGATTTAGGGCTCAAATTAGCATGTCAATTCTTAACGGCTAGACTGGTGTCGCACCTTTTTCTGTCTTTATAGCTAACTATTTTATAAATACATCCTTACCTCACACCTTTTTCCTATAGAGGTAAGCAGAAATCACAAAATGCACCAGCAAAATCTTCTCTAGTAAGTTCTTTTGTTTTTTACTTTAAACTTTGCTTACACTAGGAATTTCTCTGTATCGTGGATGCGTTTATTAATTATTAAATGAACAAAATAAACACTTATTTACTTCCCACGACTTTTGTTCATTGACATTTTGGATATTATTTAACATGTAGGTACTTCCGATCATTTAAGCAACGGTGATTACATACTCTTCGTGATAATACATTTAGTATCTACTACGCATTTGATTTGCTGTTATTTTTCAAAAATATCTGACTTCAAAAACAAGCACAAAACAAAGTGTGAAAAAACTTTTATTTCTGAAATTGGTGGTTGGCAATAAATGCAGACGACGTCGCAGGATATGCAATATTGAACCAAAACATCGTCAAGAAACCGGCAAGTTCTAGAACCAAAAATTCGATCACATTGACGTCTGCCAAACCCGCATATGGTTGCGTGGTGGATAATGGCCCACTCCCTCTCTACAAGAGAGGAGGCCTGTGTCCTGCAGAAGAACATTATAGGCTGATGATGATGAGACAAGAAAAAAGTACTTACTAATTATCTAGACATTACAATCTCTGTGCCAATGTCCCCCACGGTTATTTCCCCGTCACCCAGGTGGAAACCAGGTGAACCCGAATATTTCTCAATGCTTTTTTTCACTGGAACACCAGGATTACTTATGGACACGCAAAAACTTATTTCAGGACAAAAGTAAAACTAAACTTGGTTATATCGCGTAGCTCGTTTTTGGACAGGAAAACACCGGCTTTTTATTCCCAGACGAAGGATGGGTCTGTACCTCCGGTCTCCTTACTACCAATCCCGTAAAATCATGCAAAATGTTTTCTGTGAACTTAACTTTGAACCCTAAATCTACACTAACTTTTTCTAGGTCATGTAAATTTAGGGCTCAAATTAGCATGTCAATTCTTAACGGTAAGACAGGTGTCTTACCTTTTTCTGTGTTTATAGCTAACTAGTTCACATACGTCCTTACCTCACGCCTTTTTCCTATAGAGGTAGGCAGAAAACACAGAGTGCACCTGCTACATCAACATCAACATAAGCCTATTAATGTTCTCACTGCTGGGACGCAGGCCTCCACTGCTCTCAAACCACCACTGCTCTCAAAACGGTGAAGGAAAACATCGCGAGGAAACCGACAAGTTCTAGAACCAAAAATACGATGACATGTGACATCCACCAATCCGCATTGGCCTCGCGTGGTGGATTATGACCGACTCCCTCTCACAAAGAGGAGGCCTGTGTCCTAGCAGTGGGAACATTATAGGCTGATGATGATGATGATGAAAGAAAAAAGTACTTACTAATTATCTAGACAAAACTTTAGCACTGAATCACGAGCTCTGTGCCAATGTCCCCACGTATTCCCCGTCACCCAGGTGGAAACTAGGTGTACCCAAATATTATGTTTCAATGCTTTTGGAACGAAGTTCCTTATCGCGCGTTTTGAAAGGGGGCTAGATGGAAAAAAATCTTACGAAAAGTTTTCACGACACTTTTTGGAACGACGAGCGACGAGCTTTAGCACCCTTTCGCAACGCGCGAAAGGGTGCTAGACCTAATTATATTTAAAAATATATAAGAAAATAAGTTAATGGTGGGACATGATTCAAATTTGTCGATTGTACATACAAAAGGAAAGTCAGTTTACTATCATAAATGGTATTTAACATAAACCTTGCCTTCATTTTACTGGTTATAAATGAACTATAACGTAAACAACAAAGCGGAAACCTCTTAAATCTACCAAGTGCCTTTCGAAAGGCATATCCTATACTTAAACTGTTTTTGTGTGCCATGCAGCTATGCTAGGCCTCGATAGCAACATTGTGAAACAACTACATAACAAATAGTGGGCCACGCACTGACTTACCAACTGTTTATGATAACTGTCTAGCATTGGGAAATAAAAACTTGGGTTTTATTTACCATTGTGGCTGACTAAAACTGGTCTTACAGAAACATTTTAGAGCTTATTGAAAGTTTAACGAAACCTAACCTAATTATATTTAAAATATATAAGAAAATAAGTTAATAGTTGGGACATGATTCAAATTTGTCGATTGTACATAAAAAGGAAAGTCAGTTTACTATCATAAATGGATTTAACATAAACCTTGCCTTCATTTAGGGTTATAAATGAACTATAACGTAAACAACAAAGTGGAAACCTCTTAAATCTACCAACAGTGCCTTTCGAAAGGCATATCCTATACTTAAACTTTTTTTGTGTGCCATGCAGTTTATGCTAGTCCTACGATAAACATTGTGAAACAACTACATAACAAATAGTGGGCCACGCACTGACTAAGTTTATGATAACTGTCTATTTGGGAAATACTTGGGTTTTATTTTGATATTTTTAGAAAGCATTTCAATAGGATATTGGTTAACTCGTTAGTGTAGAGGAAGATTAAAAAATCTTTGGAAAGGCTGTGCAGAGGGACATGCGGAAGTGAAACAAAGATGGAGCATTTTTATCCCCACGATTTAAAGTATTCTGTAAACGTAAAGTAAACTGGAACTATCTAATTTCAAATTTTAAATGGTGAAAGTTATTCTTAGTTCGCACCAAAAATTCAAGCAAATATTTTAATCAACATTCTAAAATAATAGTAGTTGCCTTACAAAATCCACCCTAATTAAGTAATGTTCGTAACAACATAATAAAATTATACAAACTAATTAATTTCAAAGGATGTCAAGCCTTAAAACTATTACCTAAGTTGACATTTATAATTTATGTCTGTCTCTTTTATATTTATGCATGGATACTTTTGCGTGTCGCCTTAATTGGTACTACTAATTTATAAACGAAAGTTTTTGAAGAAAGATGTTTGTTACTCTTTCACATAAAATTTAATTAACGGATTTGGATGAAAATGTAGTTTATATCTAGGACGATTATACTTAGTTAAACACGTTCCCATGGGATAATTACTTTTTTTAAGCGGTCATCGCCGCGCGTATAATTATGTTAGTTGGTACTAAGACTAACATCTAGTTTTTAATGCGTATTTACAGCCAATGTCACTTATAACAAAACAAAAGCCAAAAGCATCGAGCAGCAATTCAATAATCTAATATAACATGTAGACTATAACATAGTATATGTTCAAGTAACTATGCAGTCAATACCGAGCCAAAAAAATGACACATTCAATTATTTATATCCGCAAATGGTATACAATTTTATTTAGGTATGTGTGTGCAACTTTCCAAGTAGTAATAATGGTGAGGAAATTGTCTGTCACCGTACTGATAACGACAGAAGTTTTTATTTCTTAAAATAATTTTCAAGGGTCCTAGTTCCAATAAATCCCTAAAAATGTATAGACCACCTGAAACCCCATTTCTTTTTATATGACATGTGTATCCATAACTGAGTGGAGGACTTATAAAACACATCCAGTTCTTTAAAATTTCCTTTGCTTTCAGGCTTTCAACTTGAAACCCCTGTAATTTATTACAGGAGATTTGAATGAAACGATGTGCTCGATTATTTGAATTTTACGGAAGTAACTTTATTCTCTTGTTTCTCAATGACCATAGAGATAACACTATTCACATAGATGGCCTTTACGCTAACATATTTTGAGTACTTACTAACAACCCCATCTGTTTAGGTCCTTAATTATGTAATGGATCAGATTCTAATAAAACAATTGAGTACTTCAACTTAGTGAGCGAACATTCGGGATCAAGTAAGTCTTATCTATATGGCCGCGTATATTCTGGCCTATCAAGCTCAATGCATTCGAATGTATAACATTTTCTTGACCCATCCATCAGTGAACGTCCAATCCAAATATACTTCATGCATGAGCATGGTACTTCTGTCTTCGTTAACTAACTTTTGTGAAGAACCTTCTCAAGTTGACCACCGAATCTTGAAGTAAAACTCATTCTGAAATCACCTTGTTATTTATTTACGCGGTTGTATACTGTTGCTAATATTTTAGGCGTATATTTTTGGAGGTAACCAAAAGAAGGTTTGTATAGGAGTGCCGTAGTAGATAACGAGAAAACGCGACTTTTTTATTTTCAGGTTGTTCACGTACTGGTAATGCATAGATTTAAGTGGAAGTAAGGCAGGGCGGTAAGGGAGAGCCTTTGACTTACAATGGAACAAAAATTAGTAATAAAGCGCAGTGTGTGATACGCCCCAGCTAAAGGGACTGATTCATTTATTTATCGATATGATAGTTTATTTCGATTGATTGTGTTTTTTTTACCACCAGATCTTAACCTTTTTGCACACAAGTATACCAGCTATTTACAGTCTAAATTCCGAAAGAAACCAATGCGTCAGAATAAAATGGGTGGAATTCTGAGCCGCATACCTTCTCGGTTCGCGTAGACCTTGATCGCGGGCAACCACTGACCTTTCGGTGAACACTCGCCTGGAACGTGTGATACTTGTCGTAGATTTATATTAATTAGAGCAAGTGTATGCAGAGGTATTGAATTACTTATTCTGATTGAATATGGCAGTGATTATACCTCGTCACGGTCGACCGCAACGTTTAGAAAATGACGTTAATTTACGTTTTGTACACTCCTACTTGTTTTGGATGGATTGTCTACAAAAAAAATATTATATTTTGATGTAAGAGTGCTGCGGCAGAAGTAATAAGTGTTAAAATGATTCGTTTGAAAACACTTGCAAACTTGCACCATGTCTATTGTCTATGTCTATACATTCATTCCAAATGTCGATATTAAAAAACAACGGACATAATACAAGATGTAAAATAAATAATTTAATATTATGACTACAGATAATTCAGAACGGTTGAAGAAAAATTCTGAAAAGAACAAAAAAGTCCAGGAAAGGCTATTTCATCAAAACTATAATAAAATGATTATCTATCGTAACTAAGTCACATAATCCTGATCTCCCAACACAGTAAACCCTGGTAGTGTACGCTAGTCGATAGACATTAAATCATCGACATCGCATCCCGTACTTATGTCATTCGAAGGCGAACTAGTCGAGTAGTCAGCGCAAGTTATATCACAGCGTTCACAGCAGATTAAATCTTAAGCCATCGGGATTAAAACTTGTTTAGTAAATACTTACTTCGGTATTTATCAAGTCTTCAGAAACATAGATAACTAGACTGATGAAGTGCAAATTCGTTTTTAAATCTCAATTTTCCTAAAGTAGTCCTCTTTATAAACATTTCTTTGACCGCTATTTTCGTTGAGATTGGATTAGTATTCAATCCCCACGGGATGTTAAGTTTTCTAAACCCTGACCCAGGCCATACCTTTGTACCAAACACACGCAGAATTACTGATGGGTTCAAAGTCGGTGGTCCCCACCACCGACTTTGCACCCATAGGCCATACCTTTGTACCAAACACACGCAGAATTACTGATGGGTTCAAAGTCGGTGGTCCCCACCACCGACTTTGCACCCATCAGTAATAACATATCGATCGCAGCGCGCGATGTGACAGAAATGTGAACTAACTCGGGACTCTTGGGAGTGAGGTGTGTCAAATTTAGTATAAACCACAACCTTTTTAAGTCTATATAACGTATTTTTTATTCATTTATAATATTTACGTTTAAATAAATACTAAATGAACTAATCTAAGGCGCAGTCCATATAGAAAAGACGTAAGACGAAGACGGGGTGGAGACATTAGGTCTCTTTAGTGTCTCTTTCATACAAAATGTATAGAAGCGTCGGTCGCGACGTAAACCAAACGGAAGAGACGCGGCGCGCCCGGGCGCGACTCTTATACATTTTCTGACGTCCGCGACGCGTCCTCGTCTTACGTCTTTTCTCTGTGGCCCGCGCAAAGTGCATCAAATCATTACCTTTTTAATTCTTTCAGTCGGTTTTATTTAGTATTTAATGAAAAAAACAAGACTAATAGTTTTACTAAAATGTCTATTTGATAAAGATTGGCAGATCTATAAGTCCCGAAATAATGTGTGGCACAGCGCCTACGCTATACCTATACAGTATTGGTATGGACTATGCGTCATTTCAAGCTATACAATTGGTAACAAAGCACTTGCCTTTGAGCACAAGGACCAGGATTTAGTAAGAAGCTGGTAACATTTAAAGCAAACTCGACTGTCATCGTAAATTACGCAGCATTACGATTTAAATCGCCATCGTCACCGTTTAAGCTAGACTAGAATACATAAACACTGCCTCATACTGGTCCAGTTACATAAGTTCCAAGTTATAACTTGAGGCACGCAGACAAGGTCGGTATTCACGTGCCAGTACAGGAAATATTTAATTGCATAAGAAAGGTAAATGCAATCGCTTCAAATAAGCTACTCGTATTTTGTTTGCTTTTTTTAATGATAGGTTTTTTTTTTGTAGAGCTTGTAGCTTAATAATTACAGCCGTAAAGGCTGATCTTCTGGGTTAAGCCACGCTTACCGAGGTAGGTCTGCGGATAGCGACTTTCCTCCGTGACTCTGAAAGAGCGTAAAGCAGTTGGTGACAGCTGTTATTTGTAGATCATTTACAGTTTGTACTATTAGTAAGAAACATTAAAGTCTGACAACCAGTCTTACCATGGGGTATCATATTCCCTGTTATTGGGTTGTGGAGAACCGATAGGCAGTCGCTTCATGTAAAATACTGATAATCAGCTGCATCTAGTGCGGCTGAAATCCAACCCTTATATAGTTGGGTAAAGGCTTAGCAGATGATGACAGCTTATTATTTTTACAATGGCTTTATTCCTGGTCTCGATCTAGCCAGCATAGATGAGTCCTAAAATGGCGCGAAGTCACCCAGAAGAAACTCCTGCGCACAGCTGCGGAACAGAATAAAAACTATTTGGTGAACTTATGGCCTCAATCATGCCCAGAAACAAAGAGAAAAACTTAGATAGAACTCATCCAGAAAGAGCTGGAACTTCTAAAACTATTTGAAGCCGGACTAAGATGTGACAGTGTAACCTCCTCTACTTTCTTTCATCCAGCACAGCGTGGCACGTTGCCACCGTCCCACCGCGCATCGTACGCTCTGCCCGCTTCCATATCACTTCAATCTCACATCTTGATTTCCAAAACGCTCGTAAGTAAAGCGCGCGTTTCATAGCGCGTGGGTGTATCTCTAGATAAAAGCTAATTTGTTCATCATATTTCATAATATAATATCAGGTAATACGGTGACTACCACGGTAGGCTTAGCGTCCCACGACAATATGATCTCATGAATGAATCTAAATTACCAGCTTAAGTAGAGGTGTTATAGATCACTTAGGTTGCATTGCAAAATTACTGTTATAAATACTTTCTTAGAACTCACATTTCGAATGTCCTTTATCAGATTAACCTATTAGATCAGTACCGCCTGGATACTACGAAATTAAACCAACTTCACTGCAACTTAAAAAAAAACAGTGAGCCGGGTATTCTGCGACTCCATCACTTTATTCAGGGTTGCGACATAAGCACATTTTTTCAGGATTTAAATAACTAGTACCTACTATTGACATTAAAATTGAACCCTGCATGTCCCGTTTCGCAAGATTAAAATATATGTCGGGGGTCTAAATATGCCTGCCAGCAATACCATAATTTATTATGATTTAAAATATACTACATTTGCGATACATGTAAACAATACTACATTTACGATACAATTGCCTTGAGTAGTTAAATCGAATTTTTTTCAACACTAGTGAATTGTTGATTATATTACCAATACAACAATGTCAATCTTTCCAAACAATTATGACTATAGTGTAATTTCATTCTTTATCTTCAATCGATGATCATTGCGAGTCATGAATAGTATGCCTACTTCATATTCTGTAACATCTTATATAACAAAGAATTTAATTGGACCTATAAATTTTATAGCTTCATGCACACTTTCGTCAATGGTGTGAGCAGAACGCAATTAATTTTAACATACCACAGATTGATCTAACCTACATTGAATTGCCCATGACTGGTGATGCAAAAAGAGGTGCAGCATAAGAAAGAACATAGTTAACCTATATTTCAACACTCGTTCAAACAAAGACAACTCGATGAACTTAACAAAATAATATTTATGTAAGCACAATAACAGGCACACAGCAGCTATAATGTAAAGATGTACATTATAGCACTTGTACATCTCATTACATCTTTCCATAGAAATCGTCAGGAGATCACACACAACATCTTTAATGTAACTATATTTTTACATCTTCGAATCTCTGTGGAAAGATGCAATGAGATGTATCGTGCTATAATGTACATCTTTACATTATAGCTGCTGTGTGTGAAGCCCTAACACATGAAAACTAAAGAGGATATAATTGTGTAAAACATAACCCTACTTCTGCCACAGTCAAGTAACAAGGAAAAAGAAGTTTTCCTAAGAAAAAATAGATCTTCTAAAAAGGCTAGCCTTTTCCCAAATATATTGTGGTCGGCTTCAGTCGAACCAGATGCAGCTAAATATCAGTATTTTACATAGAGCGACTGCCTATCGGACCTCCACAGCCCAGTTACTAGATAATACGATACCCCATGGTAAGACTGATGTCAGTGTCTTGTCAGACATGAGCTTCTGACTAATAGTAACGACAAAGATCAGGTCAAAGATCTACAAATACTACAACCGGGATCAAAGGCTATACGTGCTTTCCGAGACACGGAGGAAGTTCGCTATGACGCCACAGACCAAAAATCGGCTTGTACGACTTTAATTATCGAGCTCTCCTAAGCAGAAATCCATTTTCGAAAATAAGGTTGTGCGAATGGTGCCCAGTTACAAGGCACGGACTCTGGAGGGGCGCCGAAATGACCAGACCAGGATCACACTTGGCCAGATCAGGGCACATTATAGATGCTCACACTGGTGGCCTACTATCTTAAAACGAGGTTAATTCCAGTTTAAAAAACGAGATGGCGCTAGACGACTTGTATAGATCTTATCTCTTTTCCACAGTGGAGTTTCTGGGCACACAAAGGGTTATTCACGACACTGTATTAATCCTATCAAGCGCACAAATAATTGCATAAAAATAGAAATAGGCCGCTACCACCGCACAAACTTTTTATACAGATTATAACCACTGAGTCACTTACTACAAAATTGGCGCCAAATGAACTAAAAACAAAACGTCCTTGACAGGTCACTTTACGTAAATATCTTAACCAGCAGCTATTCAGGTTAAATGTAATAAGCGTTACAATTCAAATTTTGTGCCAAATTCAAGCGAATTAAACATAACAACAAAGCACTATAAAAAGTATATTATTCATATTAACCAACGACACAGAATTACGTAAAATAGCTGTGAGAACTGTTATAGATTAGTGTGGACTAATGCTAAGAACAAAAGAATTAAGTACCCACTGAGTTCAAGAAGGCTTGGAGGAAATTGCGAGAGTAATGAGCCACTTAGAGCATGTGTTATGTTATCGCTGTCTTGTATCTCTGGTGTAAATCTGACGTATAATCGTTCATCGCTGATTGCAGAGGCTGCATTTACGGGTTGAATGTGCTAATATAGATTATCTAGGTACTTAATATGCATCCTGTGTTTTGTCGTCTTATTTTTTCTTATTAAACTTTTATGATTAGATTTTATTTGTTTTGTAAATTTAGTTTATATCATGTTGCAATTAAAAAAAAAGCATTATTATTTGTAGGTTTAAATCTGTTACATAAATAATCTCCATGTATCTGTATTACATACCTAGTCTGTTTTTTTAACAGGCAAGTATCTCCTCCTAGCTTACCATTATTATTTATTCATTGTTGTTATTCGAGGGTTCAGAAATATTCCCTCGTACGCAGTCATCAAAAATAAAACTTTATTAAACACTTTTCGTAATGTATATTGTGTCCAACTTAATCACATTTATTAATTACCAACTTAATTACTATTAAAACATGATTGGGTCGACCACAGGTGCGTATTAAATGACAGCAATACAACCACCGGATACGTTAATTGTCACGGATCGCCAATTTCATCTGCAACTTGAAATACCAAATATATTTCAGCTTTTCAAACTGTTCATTCTGTATTGCAATATTCATTTCGACGATGTAGGCCAAAAGTTATTTCCTAAACACTTAAACATGCAACGATGTATTCAAATATTCAAAAAGCTCGGACTAGAATCACGGCCTACCTATATACTCGTTGACATTTACACAGGGTCGATACGATGTCGATGGACGCCACCTGCTCTCTTCACCTTATATGTCACTTCCCTGATGTGTACCATACATCCGAGCTTGCCTGGAGCTAATATGAATAAGATTTTCGCGGTCGAGCCTGCGAGCCCTTCCAATGCACGTCAAGGCCTCTACTCGCCGTATATAATAAGTTCACCCGCCCGCAACGACACACTTTGTTACTTTCACGCGAGCAGTGCACATTTTGAACCGTCAAAATGTTCAGGCTCATTATATCTGCCTTTGTGATCACAGCCGTGACGTGCCAACAGCAAGAAGGTGGTAGGAGAGTCCCCAAATACGCAGGGGACCCGAAAACAGCAGCCATCGTGCAGGAAGCGCGGTACCTCAGCGGAAACGGAGCTTTCGGTGCCGCCTACCAACAGGAAGATGGAATTAACTTCAAGGAGGAAACAGACGCCGAAGGCAACAGGAGAGGCAGCTACTCCTACATCGACCCCAGCGGTCAGAGGAAGACAGTGAACTACGTCGCGGGCAAGAACGGCTTCCAGGCCAGCGGTGACCACATCCCGACCGCGCCTCAAGCCGCCGCGCCCACTCCCGGATACACCCCGGACCCACGATACAACTCACCGGATTACAAATCTCAACAGTACAGTGCTCCCCAGCAGTACGTGCAGCCCGAGCCTGCACGCAACTACGGCGGCAAACCCAACGAGGATGACGGTCAGTACCACCCGGAGTTGTACGAACAGAACTACGAGGCGCCCCAGCAGCAATACCAGCCTCAGCAGCAGTACCAGAGTCAGGCGCAGTACCAGCCGGCTCCTCAGCCGCAGTACCAGCCCCAGCCTCAGTACCAGGCCGAGCCCCAGTACCAGACCAACAACATCTACCCGGGCACGCAGCAGGCGCAGTACAGCGGCCTGCCGTCGTCCCAGCAGTACTCGCAGCCCATTCAGTACTCACAGCCCCAGCCCGCGCGCCAGCAGTACTACGAGCCCACCACGCAGCAGCCCGCCCGCTTCTTCCCTCCCGGCAAATTCAGTCTGAACAGAGCACCCGACGGTTACACCTACTCCTTCCACAAAGTATAAATCTAATTTATAAAGAGGGCTCCGGCGATTTGTAAAGGCCGAAACACGTAAAAAGCACGCATCAATTAGCAACTCGCCGAGTCATCGAGGGGCGGCTGTGTGCGTACTCCGCTCAAAAGCATTTCTTAATTGTTGTTTGCTGTGATATTGTGAGTTAATGGACAGGTATACATATGTGGGACGTTTTTGTTGCTAAGGAAGGTTTGCGGGCCGAACGCGCGTCAGTTGAAGGAAACTGAACTTTGTAAATAAACTTAGACTTACACAAGGAAAACCTGTTTTTCATTTACAAATTGATGTTCGTGAACATTTTTTTGCTAACTGTTCCTCTATCTGCACAAATGCTTATGTATGAAAGTCCCTTGCCTTGAAAGCATCGCTGCATCGTAATCAATTTATGCAGTTACGTTAATACGTTACTTTTATAGCTTTAATCTCACTCGATGTAATAAAAAAACAAGTACGATAAAAACAAGAGCCCGGCGACTTCCTAGTTCGCGGGTATAAGGCAGGGTGTGGGCAGCGTCCGCATTCTACTGTACTTGCACAAACCACCTCAAGCCTCGAGGAACTAGATCACCTTACTGCTAACACAAGGATATTTCGCTACCAAACCGGTCTGGCCCTGCCACGCCTTCCTTTCCATTTACCGACTTCATTATTAGTTCAAATACCGACAGTTCAATAAATACAATAGGTCTGTACTAGTAAACGCAACATTTACTCTAAAACCGAAACAAGATTAATAGAAACTTAACACTTGATCTTTTAAACAAACGAAATTTATTTAAATGCTTAGGAAATGAAAAGTGATACTCACTTAATTATTATTGCTTACTGATCTTAAATGCAGTTACACACAAACATACCTGCACTTTTGGCATATTCTTTGAAGCTGTAACTGTACGGTATCAATTATTGAATCTACATTAACCTAACAATTTGTATTGGTGTAATATTGGAGGAATAATTGCATTGTTTTGTATCCGATCGCACCACAATGGAACAATGATGCAATCGCATGTTATTCGAAAACAATTTCGACGCCATTTCGCTGTCGAAAACACAATTGACGATCAATTTGTAAAATTGACCGCGGCGACCACATTGTCTTAAATCACGAGATTGTTAAAATAACATTTATCATTGAATTCAATGCTGTTAAAACATAAATAATGTTTGTGTTGACTTGATTTATTAACTTGGAAAGGCTTGCAAAATTGTTAACCACACTGACTTCAATAAGAAACTAAAAAAGTAAGCATATACAATTAAAATAAATCCTTAGAAATATTCTCTCTTAGATACTCGTAGGTGTACTTTTAACAAAGTCAATTCCAATTTAGGAATGCAAAAAATATAGCCTAATGTTAAGAAAGAAATAAAATATGGAAGGTCAAATAATTAAACTAACAGCAACGCTTTTATTTTAAAAGATAAATTGCAAAACAGTACGCAACACAGTCTATTCGAAATGTGTGAAAATTTTACAATAATGAATGAAGTAAATTAGCGTGAAATAGTCATACAGTGTTCATAATAATGATGCAATATCACTGAATGAAATTGTTAATTGTAAATATGAATCTTATATGAAATACTGTAAGGTGCATTTTATTTTTAGGTTGATTTGGTGAAGCTCGTATATATTATGTCCATAAAGAGAAACAAAATTAAGAAAATATTTTTGTTATCTGCAATTATCACAGAAATGTAACATCTAAACCAATAGTCTCTTCATCAAATTTAGGTATTAGGAAAATGTATCACAGAAATTATTCCTAACGATTACAGAACTAGTGAACAAACCGCGTTGCTTAAGAAATATCAATAAATTAGTTACGGATATTTAATTTTGGATAGTTTTAAAATTCTCAATAACTTTGGCGATGACTAGTACATAAACAAAAGTACGGATGAAGCCACGGTCACGACTTACAATAAAATTATTAGAAATAAAAGCAAAGAATAAAGTTTTTGAATCGCTAGAAAAAGTAATTACTACGTATCATGAACATCATTGCTCAAGAAACAATTACCTACATCTAAAAACATCTACATTTTTCAAGCGTAATGTATTATGAATCAGTCAGAGATTCCTCGCCACTTCTGCGAAATACCATAATATTTATTATAAAAACAGCAACACTGCCCGATATGGGAATCGAATCCTGAACCTCATTCGAAGCGTTTTACCCAGATTAAACGCATCGAAATTCGAAACTGTGGGTTAGTGACTTCAGAAGCAAGTAAAAGTTGTTCTTGTCATAATATAATTATATTCATCAATTTTGGTTAACATAAAAAAACAAAACATACGGGTCGTAGGTATAAAGGGTGCGGATCCATGCTCCAACTATTTTCTCCAACTGGTTGGAGCACGGAACTTAGGTAGTATTAAATAACGGTACTTACTAGTATACAGGCATTTCACACTATTCCTACAAAAATACAATTAATTTAAAATACCACATAATACTCGTATTAAGTAACGAGGTGTTTGCCCTGTGTCTACGCCCCACGCTTGGAATTTCTCCTGTATCGTTTACAAACATTTGGGTTTCGTACTCCAACTAAAGCAAGTTTTTTTTCACTGTAAAATAACGTCATCAATTGGATCACGGGACCCAAAATCGAAATTGGTAGTCTCCGTGCTCCACCTGCAGTTGGAGCGGAAAGTGGGCCAATCTATAAAGTCATTTATTTCAACGGGGACTGGCATAACCGGGACATCAAAAGCAGTCGCTTTTTGACTTAGTTCCATTTTTTAGCCAGAAATAGCCCAAGTGCACTGGTTAACAGTCAGCAGCAGCTAATTAAGAAATAAGCAGATTTCTTATTTCTAGTCACGAGAGGTTTCCTTTGGGAAAATAATATAAAAGTGTTAAAGTATGAACTTGGATTGTCCAGCACAATTTCTATCTATCTATATCTTCTATAATATAAAAATGGATCGCTAACTGAAAAAAATTAAAATCATCATGTCCACTACGTGCGAAGTCGGGGCGGGCCGCTAGTTTTACCGGGGCCACTCACATGCGCGCAAAGATTCGTACATTGTACGAATCTTTGCGCGCATGTGGAGGGCCGTCAGAAATACATTCGCAAACTTTGCATATTATGCAAATGGGTTCGCATACTCTATTTGCGAATCTGTGTACTCTACCTCCTGACATTTTATTTACGAATAGTCTCAGTTAATTTTATCATAACAGATCAATACTGTTCAAAGCTAATTTACCGAATTACCGACCCTCTTAAAATAACAATCGATAATCCATGGGATTAAAAATAATAATTTCATTTAGTTTAAAACTACAGACCATCTTCTTATAATCCAATGATTTAATATTCAATGCAAGTCCGACGTAAAATATAGCTAACAATAATTTACAAACTAAACGTCAGAACTCTAAAATTACTACAGCAAAAAAAAACAAAAATGTCCAATTACAATGGGAAATGGAAATCTAAATGCACCTGGTAAGACAAAACAAAAACAAAATTTCAAAATAAAACCCAATAATAAATTTAAATCAAATTAAAAGTAATTTACTTAAACTAAGGACCAAAATTTAACGGTGTATCAATAGCAGTCGCTTTTAACTTAGTTCCAGTTTTTCTCACAAAATATAACAATGACACGTGCGTTTGCTTAGCAATTGACTGCGCAACTGGTCACACGAATGTGTAGCAGATTTCTTTTTTCTAGTTACGAGAGGTTTCGCCCTTTGATGGAAAAAATATAAAAGCTTAAAGTATGAACTTGGATTGTCCACGCACAATTTCGCGAAGTCATTTGCAAATGTCGTCCTACACATGTGGGTTTGCGTATTCGCGCGAATGTGAGTGGCCGGCTTTATATAAGACAAAAACCATTTCAATTTAAAATCTATGTTTTAATAAAACGTTTTGATTAGAACGTTCAATCACTAAAAATTTCATTGCACTTTCTTTCATATACTTTTTACATGCAAAACTTGACAAAAATTCAATCATTTAATTATATTTTTATCACGAACAGTTTCGTGATAAAAATGTAATTAAATGATTGAAATTATTTAGTATCGAACTTGTTAACCAGAACAAGCTTTATATGAAACTAAAATGAAGTGTGCGATTTTTTGCTTAACATAAGTTAGAACTTAGCGATAACATTTTAACTGAAAGTAGTTTCAACCGTGCTAAGTGAGCTGTCGAAGAAAAGTTTAATGTATGAGCAGTAAAGCGCCGGTCAAGTGTCACAACACTTTACCAATTAAGATTTCCTACAGCAATTATTTTAAAGCTTTGATATTAAAAGACTTTAGTTTCAAAACATATACCTACTGTAGCATTTGATTAAATAGGTGACAAATTGAAACACACTGAAACAAAGACAAAGACTTAACTATAAAGAGGAAGGTACCATTTATGTTTATTGTCCATTTGCCACAAACATTAATCCGGAGTGGACTGCAAACATACCGACTCACTCACGTCTATACAAATGTTCAGATGAATCAGTCTTTGTCGCATGGCGTAACAATCAGAAGCAGGATATATACCGAAGGAAGGAAAAATCACGACTGACTGAATCCGCAGTTCACTTTGTATGCATTGTGCATCCCTTTCGATGCATTCGAGTGCAGATCACGGCGGCCGGGCGCACACTCTCCTCACCAATACGACAAACACTCCCCAATTGGCAACTCTCGCCTCGTGATTTTGTTTTACCCCGTTCGTATTAATTTAGGAAAAAAAAATGAGAAAAAAAATCGCGACTACTCCAGTTTGCTCATTTGTACGGAGTATTGAACTGGTAAGGACTTGTCGTCTTCAGTTCTTATTGGATTTGAAGAGCATTCGTGTTCTCATTTTTTTTTTCTGTTTTTCTACTCCTACACCGTTGATTTCAAGCATAATTTAATAAAATTCTATTAGCAATGACATCGCAGTGTTGAGAAGTCTGTTTATGTCGGTTATAAAATTACCCCACCTCGTTGCAGAAACAGTAGCTGTGGTTTAACTTAATTAATGCGTCTAATCACGACACAATTCAGAGGAGACATGACACATTCCAAGACCAAGAAATACGCGTTTGTAGGTTAGAATTCGACCTGCATACTGACATTTCATTGCCCACTCCCCAAGTACAGTCACGATACCTCTTAGAGCAATATCGCAAAAATCAAATTATAGCTAGCTACATTGCAATAAAGATAGGTTCCATCGTAAAACGTAATACCGCGACACAGAAAAATTGCAGAAGACCTGTTTTATGCACCATTAATTTTAACTTAAATAGCGCAACAAACAGTGGGAAAGTTAACCGTTTTAAGATTATACAAAGTACATAATATTCTTGATCGAAAAAAAAAGCAAGCTCAATTTGAGTACCACGAAAACCCTAAAGTCCGCGCCATGATTTTAGTCCTTTCGACGCGGGCGGCGTCCCAGCGCCAGAATTTATGCCATTGCATCGAATTGCATTAAAAAATTATAGAACTACTTTTTCCGGCACCGCTTTTTCGTAGCGCGCACTCTACATCTCTAAATGGTAACAACTAGTGACGAACGAAATTCTAAATTCCCTTTTATTAGCATAGGACCTTCTGTCTCCTTATACAATGGTAATAAGACGTCGGTATCGTGTATCCAGGTCCTTGCAAGTACCCGGAGCCGGACACCGGTTCCCCTGGGACCCTGCCCGGGGTAAGGAGCGGTTTTCCACGGGAATAATAATGCAGGAGCTTCTGCTAGACAAGATCGATAAAATGTTATTCCTTTTATGTAACGTTGTACATATTATTAACTGAGAATGAATTGTGGGCGTTGGGTGATTTAGTTGTTGATTTAAGCTAGTTAAACTTGGGCGACGATAAAAAGCAATTACCGTCATCGTCACCTACTCTATGGTTCGAAGCAAAACAGGCCAAGTGCGAGTCAGATTTGCACACGAAGGGTTCCGTATTATTATTTATTTACAAAAACGGCAAAAAATATGGGAGCTGCTTCAAAAATTTACTTTTCAATTGTTTTTAGTATTTTTTGTATGTAAAGCGGGAACCGAAACAAAACGTCTGTGAAAATTTCAAGTGATGACAGACAGTCGGACATCGCAGACTTACTAAGAAGTAATAGGGTTACGTTTTACCGTTCTGAAAAATCGACAAGCTAGATTATACACAGTATTCTCATAAAATAATTACCATTGCCCCAAAACCAGAGGCTAAAAACAAAGCCTGTAAATATAGTCATTTAGCAATAATCATACTTAATAACACAAAACGCAAATAAGCCTGCCTATCATATCAAATACACAGGTATCACTCATTCATTCGTTCATCGTTCACTTCAGCAACAGAACGTGTCTATGCTCGAAGCCTACTCATTACACTACCGTCATTCAACCGAAATGATAGATCACTATTACGTTAACTACCGACCTGCCATAAGCTAGCAGTTAGCTCGATGGTACCTGCACATAGGTACTATACACGTAGTACCTATACATAGGTACTATCGACCTACAGGTACCTAACTATTATAGTACGACAGTCTTCAACTACCAATCAGCGGCACCTACATCTAAATTTACCTCAAAGTAATCTTTCCAAGAACATAAACGGTCTTGTCCAATCGAAAACTTAATCTAAAACGCTCAAAGATAGAAGAAATTTACGATATTATCTTTTACCGAGTATTATTTTATTGAGAAAATTTATATCGTAAGTTAAACTATACGTAATCTCTCTGTCCTCCCTTTTCTGTCTCCAGAGAATTATTATTCCCCTGGTGGGGTCTGCTTTCCTTATTTGCTCCTTCCACTTCGTTCGGTCCAACGCTTCTTCTTCCCGACTGCAATTTATGAAAACTATTCGATAGATTGCTCCGAAGTATTTGCGAGATAACGTTACGAGAATCAAGTAAATAAACTTAAGATTCATAATCATTTACAGGAAACACGATGATTCTCAACAGTCATATTTTTATTCTAGAACCGAACCACTGTAAAGACTGCTTGGCACATTATTGGAGCGAGCACAGTTGAGAATCGTTTAGCAGTCGTTAAGTAGAAGTCAGGTTTAGTGGCCGTAAACGCTTGGGCTGTAAAAGGGAGCCTTTCCGTCAGAATATAACTGTCTAACTTCATTACTGACGCACTACTCCACAAGGAAGACGTTTACGCTTTTTTAAATTGTTCTGAAAACATCAGAAGCTTATATTGTTTAATTCAAAGCCGGAATAATTTGAAAGAAAATTGAAACGGAGAGGTTTATCCGTTTATTATGAACAGAATCTTTATAAAATGTTGCTCTCAAAAAAATTACAGCTTGGGTGCAGTTTTTTCTGATACTTTGTGACAATAAACGCACTGTCTTCTTAAAAAGTATATACGTTTTCTGGCTTTGAGGCTCCTCATTTTAGCCTATTGCAGTCCATTCCTGGACATAGGCTTCCCGCAAGGAACGCCACAGTGCACAATCTCCCACTTTTTTCATTCAACCACTGCTTACTACCTTCTTCGGGATATCCGTCCATTTTGCCGGGAGACGTCCCACACTATGTTGACCTACTCGTAGTGTCCATTCGAGAACCTTCCTACTCCATCGTCTATCGGTTCTATGACAGACATAACTAGATCACTACCACTTCAGCTTGCTACAGTTTTGGACAAAGTCTGTCATTTTGGTCTTATGCCGTAAGACCTTATTTTGGATTATATCCCGTAGCAAGATCCCAAGCATCATGGACCTTTCCGGGCAGTATAAGTTAATTAAAGTCAGAATTGCCATGCCCCAATTACGTTTATTAATTACCGATAGCAGTACCGTACACCTGGCATCTCCATCACACAGATAGTGATCGCTAAGCAAACTCCGCTATAACAGGCTTACAGGCGGTCAGTGGGACGATTTTATCGAGGGGCGTTTGTGTGCGACTCACGGCCCGGATATAAATCCAAACGGGACGTGCCTCACCACACGAAAATTAACTCCGACCAATGTCCCGTTTTTATAGCGGGCCAATAATGCAGTTTAGTGTTCATTCCTCTTTGAACGTGCGAACACTTGTAGTATTCCGACTAACTTCGATGGAGTTCATAACTCTTTGCGTCTTTTTTTTTCTATGCTGCTTTTATGACTGTTATTCTCTTATGAAGTTATGACTTTTCTATGGAGCAGTTTTATAGAAAGCTTTTACAACAATGTGCAGTTTTTTGCTCAATGTGGCGTAAAAATTATTTTATATCAGGTTTATAGAACAGATTTTTCTATGAACGCCTCTTTCATTTAACAGTACACTGGACTGATTGCTTGAAAGTGTAAAAGGCTGTTATTAATTGAGTGCTTACGGATAATTGCTTCAACTAGGGCACTCCAGACATAACAACTAGAAAATTGTACCTATTTATTGTGAAATCAACACCAAGGTAGGTATACAGTTTCCGAAACAGTAGGAATCATACATATACGTTATTCTCACGGCCTAAGGTGAGCCTAGAGGCAATTTCAGTTCTGTTTACTGAGCTCAGACCGTGAGATAATGTTTGTATGTGAGTTAGGCAAATGCTAACAATCGTAATCCTTGCATAGGTATATAACCTCGCTACCAGTCATGGTTTTCTACACATTTCCGAGAACTAATTAATAAAAGAAGTGGTCATATTGTATGCTTATGTGAACCATTGTGTGTCTCATTGGTATTTTAATTGTCTAGTAATGCCAGTTTTTTAATCACCTTAACAAAACTAAGTTCCTTGCCGTAACTCTCTTATTCTATTCATTAGGGGTCAGAGCCCATTCGTACCCTAAGATTCGCACCCTGTGCCCACTCGTACCCTGGAAGTTTTGAGGGCCCAACTCGTCCCCTGAAGAATATTTATTTTTATTCATTCTTCAAATATAAGTACATGTACATGTGTATACTGCAGCTTGGTAGTCCTGGTACAGTCGCGCAGAAAAGGGTAAAATAAAAATATAGTAATTCGGTAGATATCATGTTTATTTCAAATAAGATTAAGTTTAATAAATGCCTCTAGGCTCTAGGCATTAAGTCAGTCCTCAAATAATTTATCAACTTTTAGTTTCTTGTACATTTGTCAATATTTAGCAAAATATATGGTAACTATAATAATCTACATGCAGTAAAATAAAACTGTAACTATTTAAATAAAACTTCAGTAATAACTGAATTTTAGATAAATTTACATCCAGTGTACAAACAAATAAACAATTAATTGTTAGTACTTTGTACAGTCAAAGAGATCTACAAAATAATGCAATATTACAATAACTTTGTATGAAAGAAATATAAAAAGTAAAATCAGTCTGTTCAGTAAAAATGTTAGTTTTACGTAGTGGATAACACTACGTAAAACTAACATTTTTACTAACAACAAATATACAAATGCAAAATCACAATTTCCTAGAAACTAACAAAATAAAACTCTTTTTACAAAAATCAGCCTTGATTGACCATCATTTAAATCAAAATTAAATATAAAATATTAATATATTATAGTGTAGCTGGGCTCTTGGAGTTCCACATCAGGTGTTCCAGATATTCAATTTTTATACTTCAGCAGAGAGTGCTCATCAGGCTGAACAACTCTTGCTTAGATGTGTTCCAGTTATAGTTTAGTGCTGGGCTCTTGAAGTTCCACATCAAGTGTTCCAGATGTTCAATTTTTATACGTTGACAGAGAATACTCATCAAGCTGAATAACTCTTGCTAAGGCGTCAATCCCATACATGTTATAGTGTAGCTGGGCTCTTGGAGTTCCACGTCAGGTGTTCCAGATCTTCAATTTTTATACATCAACAGAGGGTGCTCATCAGGCTGAACACCTCTTTCTATGACATCATTCCTGTAATTATGTTATAGTGTAGCTGGGCTCTTGAAGTTCCACATCAGGTGTCCAGGGTCTTCAATTTTAATATATCGACAGAGGGTGCTCATCAGGCTGAACAACTCTTTCTAAGACGTCATTCCTGTATATGTTATAGTGTAGTTGGGCTCTTGAAGTTCCACATCAGGTGTCCAGGATCTTCAATTTTATATATCAACAGAGGGTGCTCATCAGGCTGAACAACTCTTTCTAAGACGTCATTCCTGTATATGTTATAGTGTAGCTGGGCTCTTGAAGTTCCACATCAGGTGTCCAGGATCTTCAATTTTTATATATCAACAGAGGGTGCTCATCAGGCTGAACAACTCTTTCTAAGACGTCATTCCTGTATATGTTATAGTGTAGCTGGGCTCTTGAAGTTCCACATCAGGTGTCCAGGATCTTCAATTTTTATATATCAACAGAGGGTGCTCATCAGGCTGAACAACTCTTTCTAAGACGTCATTCCTGTATATGTTATAGTGTAGCTGGGCTCTTGAAGTTTCACATCAGGTGTCCAGGATCTTCAAATTTATTCTCTCAGCAGAAAATGCTCATCACGTGGATCAATTTTAGCTATGGCATCATTTTTGTATCTCTTATAGTTTAGCAGGTCTGTTGCAGTTCTGCATCATGTGTTCAAGTTTCCAAGATAAATTATAGCCTATATGTGAACCGAACTTAATACCCATACAACACAAATAAAATCATTCAAATCATCAGTAGTTCCGAAGATTAGCGTGCACAAACACACAGACAAACAGACAAAATCAAAATTAAATAACAGTTTCGGATTCGGCATCGATAAAATAACAACCCCTGCTATTTTTTTTTTGTATATTTCCATTGTACAGACACCACTTTTCTACAAAATTATATGTATAGATTTTTTACAAATATCAAGTTGTCATCCATACGTCATTACATATCTGTCATTATACGTCAATTACATAGCTGTCATTTGCGTTTTGTTATTCCAAGTCTGATTCTTTTTTGTTATACCACGTTTTATAGTGACTGACGTTTCATGTCAAGTCACACGGGAATGCTGTCGAACGGGATAAAAAGATATCCTATGTCCTTCTCCTGGCTCTAAACTACCTCCCTGCCAATTTTCAACTAAATCGGTTCAACCGTTCTTGAGTTATAAGTGGAGTAACTAACACGACTTTCTTTTATATATATAGATAGAAAACCTATAAACCTAGTATTTAACTGTGTCAGAAGCATTCTAAAAAATCATTGAGATAGGATAACATTTAGGGGCAGGAAAACGTTTTCTCTTTTAGTATGGACGAGCGCTCGGTAGACGATTGTCTTAAGGGTGAGGCCTACGTTCAGCAATGGAAATATTCCAGCTGATGATGATGACGAAATAATTAATTTCCTGAAGATTAGTAGAGATCAATTTAGTCTTTAGTGAAGATGGTACTTTATATGTTAAATGTAACTGCATGTAGTGTAATAGACCACCAATAAAATAACTACGCAATTACCAAGAAAAATATATCATATTATGTTTTGCCCACGAATAAATCAAGCAACATAATTTTTGTTAAAAAGTTTACAACAAGCCAAGAACAGATTATGCCAAACCTAGATTCCGAAACAAACCCGTATTCGACTGTAGTTCATACCCGCCAGGTAAACGGGGATACTGCCGCAATCCCTAACACATCCGGCGCCTGCACAAACCGGGTAACAACACGGGTGACAGGGAAATTAGCGTGCGTCCGGACATACTGACGAGTAGCGAACCGGATCCGATATTTTTGCTATGTTTTCATTACAGCTGACAATGGATACAGTGACGTTTTTAATGTATTGTCCTATCGTTTTTACGGGGTGTAAGCGTTGAATGCCTCAAGATGTCCTACACATGTTAAAGTTCACGTCCAAACGATCACGAAACGACAAAATCTGGGATGTCCTCATTTCGTTTTAGAACTGAAATTTTGGCATCTAACAAAGTTTGGTTGAGGTGAAATAAACTGAAGAACTGGCACTATCAAGATTCAATTCAGGGTGAGCAAGATACAAGAAGGTATCAGGTCGCAACAGTGGGTTAAGCTAAGCTGTAGATGTTTAACATCAACATTCATAGCCTTTTCACAACTATATTGGCGTCGGCTTCCATTCGAACCCTTTAGGGCTCCTGTACACGGCGCCACGCCGCCGCCGCTTCGCGCTAGCGAAGGTATACACGTAAAAACAGCGCAGTAGTGGAGCGGTGGCGGCGCCACGCCGTGGCGGCGGCATCGTGTACATGAGCCCTTAAGATACACCACACAGCTACGCCGTGCCTTCTTCTGCGTCTTCATAACCAACCTTAGTGCTACGCATCCACCTTTTCACCTCTTTATTGCTAAATACCAAAAATCTCCGGCACATTGGCACAGACCATCTTGCGTCAATACAAAAGCCTTTTTCTGATTAGTGCAAAGATCCATCATAGGTTGACATTTAAAATTGTTATAAGTAGCAACATCATCATTCTTGAGAGATTGATTACAGTGTGAGATTGGTAATTGCAGTGTTTGAAAACAGCATTAGATTAGCAATCTCGAAACCGAACAACATAATTTATATTATGCTGAAGACGCGACTAATCTTATTTTCAACATAATGTTACACAGAGCAAAATCAAGATCAAAAGTTTTCTTTCAGTCAGATTGGGTTTGGATCCCGGAGTATGAATGCCTTTAAAGAATCGTAGCAGGTGGTGTTCTGTAGTTTTAACTACTCATTATTTTTTAGGTGGTAATATCATCAAATAAGTCCTCCCCGCCTGGGGGAAGCGGAAAGGACTGCCAGACTGGTACTGATTTTCCTTCAATTACCGTTCAAGGTCACGATTAACCGCTTGGACAGTTTCGCGACCCCGGCAGGCATTTTACCGACCCCACAACATGAAACAAGGAGTTTTCAAATGAATGACATCATGCCTTTTGTTAATAACTGTAAGCCCCTTGTTTCACGACGCAAGTCTCCGATACCCTACGACTTTGGTATCCATAACACAAATCCATAGGGGTTCGCCCACAGGCACGCGTCAATGGATACCAAAGTCATAAGGTATCGGAGACTTGCGTCACTAGTCGCGTTGTGTACGAAGGGCCTTAGTTAAACCTAAATAAATCCCAAAACTATGTTGTATTATTTGAATTTCAACTGTACGCGCCTGAAATCTGTCAGTTCACCTTGGATTTAGACATTCATCTATTTGAGACTTACTGAGAAAATAGATAAACATTTAATATAAATAATCTTGCTGGTTAGCAACTATAGCAGCGGTGTGGCTTATATCGTATTAATAAATTCCACTAATTAAGTCTAACCCGTAATTTACAAGAAGCTATGTAAAGTCAAGTTCGAGAAAATCCTTGGAATTATCGTCATATCAATACAATTCACCTTCACTGAGAGAAGTTGTCTGCGAGCAATTTTATTTTAAATAATTGAGTAAAGAATTTCTACATGATCTGGAAAATTACTTAAAGTAGACAATATTTTAGGCAGATACTCAGTAATTCTAACAAGCTGGGTAAAATGTTAAGCAAAGAAATTGAATTCGAATAATTGCGTATTTGTTATTGATTGATATGATTTACCTAACTAAAAAGTATGTAAGGTTTGCTATTTTATTATAATTTATTTTTACTACAATTATGAATCTAATATACAGGGTGGAATTTTGTAATGCCACCTGGAGGGAAAGTACTCTTAAGGCGGCGCTAGTCGCGAGCTCGAACTCACTGGCAGGCATGGTCAAAAACCATGATATTTCACCGGAAATCGAGCCATATTGTTCAAGTGTACGCGAGCATCATCCCCCCGTGGAGAAAACCGGGGAAAACTTATTCAGTGAGATGCACGAGCATTCAGAGTAAAAGGCGCGCGTACAAAAATACGAAAAAGCCTTTGGCTGTTGGGGTTTTATGAAAAAACCACTGCACCAATTAATTTCAAATAAAATTTATTAAATTCTTCGATAAATTTGCTGTGTCGGTACGGACTTCGTTTTGGAAATTTGATGCTTTTTTAGCTTCTAATTTACACTCAAAGTTGTGTTAAAATTAGCAAAAAAACGAATCTTTAGAAGCTCGTAACTTTTTAATAGCTTCATATTTTACAATTCTGCTTCCGTACAGACAAAATTAATAATGAGACAAAACGATACCATGTTTAATTTTGGATGAACTTTGTCAAATAGTGGAGTAAAACACCAACGAAGTTTCTATGGAAAAAATGTTGACTTGTTTGACCTTAAATACTGCAGATAGATAGATAGATATGGAATGCAATAAAGAATTGAGTATTGAGAAAATTTTACTCAAAGGAAACATTCCGTTATTTTTTTAATAGAAAGCAAACTGCATTCAAAGATTTTCGAAAATTCTCTTCTTCTCACACCCGGGAATCGAACCGGCTAAAATCTGAAAAAAATACTATACCCTGTACTTTTATTGCATCGATCGTTAGGGTCCATCCCCACCTTAAGCTTATTTTCTAACAGACATTAATAATAATATTCCACAACTATCACACAACGCCATCTAGTCTCAAGCTAAGCAGAGCTTGTGTTATGGATACTAGACAACTGATAAACATACTTATATATTTCTAAATACATACATATTATAGATAAATTACACCCAGACACCGAACAAATGATCATGCTCATCACACAAACATTTGTCCTGGGTGGGAATCGAACCCACGACCCCCGGCATAGCAGTCAGGGTCACTAACCACTAGGCCAACATGCCAGTCAAATACAATTAGGTCCACATTCGCGTAAACATACATTATCCATTATCCACGACTTTGATCTTTGTCAATTTGACATATTCAAACGATTTTTTGTCAAAATGGATCATGATTCAACTTTGTCGACTGTACAATATTATCTATTATAAAAACTCTACATTGTAATTTATTTTAAAAATAGAAAAATAATAAAATATATGTACAAGAAATAGATAAAAAAGGGGAAAAGCAAATAGACGTTATGTGTGGTATAGATTACGCAGAACTACTATTCAGTGCACGTACACGTCAGTTCAAATAAAGTGCACCGTTTGTTTACTCGGGAAGATTATTTCCTTGCACACACAGTATCGTCTTACCACGACACACGTAGTTTGAACCCCACTGGAATTACCTACTTGTTCCGTTTTCATTTTACTCTCTTGTGACGCAGTGCACCGCTGGATGGTCAACTGAAAATGCATTAAGTGCAGTTAGAGTTACTCAAATATAATCATTATATAAGTGATACCACAAACAAAAATGCCTGACGACTACATAATAATTGGTCAAAAGAAATAATATTAAATCATAAGATGAACACTTCTGAAAAGTAGCTCTTCGAATCTTCTGAAGTTCGTCTTAATTCAAGGGCAATTTAATGAGAAGCTAAGTAAAATAAACATTTCCAAGATTTTCTAGCACGGCAATTTGCTTTAATCTTTTAAAAACTGCTCTCGTTTCCAAGCTCGATTGTATCAAAGCTCTCCATAATCCATTTACCTACGAACACCAATAAGTATCTTAGAAACAGATATCACTAAGGTCGACGTCTAACTGGCAGTAAGCCAGCCACCGTAAGAACATCGGAGCGATGTGGCTAGCGGCTAGTGGCTAGCACTGCGGGGGTGCCATATGTGATATCATTTACTTGCCCCACAACGCGCTGGTCGGATTCCCACACTATTTTGTTTGCACCGACCGCTACGTCTCACTGCACCTTCTGTTTACTACTTTAATTGCTTTAGCCATTAATCCCCGTCGTTTGGGCCGCGTTCAGGCACGGAATGTAGGTAATACGCGATAACATGGAAAATATAACGACAATAAATCATTGGCCCGGTCATAAGCGCTTCGTTAAGCGTAGGTGAGGCGGGTTTTCGTAATTTTAAAGGGGAAACTTACCGTGTTGGGTTAAACTAACAAGTCATTACATATTCGGTGTAAAATAACGATCGTTAACGCGTCTCCCTGTTCATACTTTTAGTCATTAATATTGAGACATTGAAGGAAAATCATAATTTAAAAAACCTAGGTACTTCTACGACCCTTCTAAATAAGCGAACAACACAGTCAATGTCTCCCAGCAAGTATGAGATAACAAAGGACCGAACTGAACTAGGTACGAGTACATTATATTGCATTTATTTCGATTACGGAAATTATAAAATTTTGCGTAACCACAGGTTTTTAAAGAACTCACTAGAGCGAAAAATAATGCAGATTTAAAAAACTTACAAGACGACGATCTAAAAGCTTATTTCCATATTTTTTCCTCCCATTAAAATGCAATTTTTTAAATTCTTGATTGCTAAATGTTATTAACCCAAATATCCACATAGAATGAACACAAAGAAAAGTCTTTTATATTGCTACATCGTAGACCATTATTGTCTCCCTTTTATGTAATTTTCCGTTTCCGTTTTCGAAGCATATCCCGACTTGACGAGGTTGTTCTGACTCCACGGTTACAACGATCTTTCCTAAATTACATTGGTAATACGACAGACAAAAGAATCTTAGAATCGAGTTGTAAAGTCAGTTATACTTTGTTGCTGTAGGCCGAGTTATTTTTTTTTCAGTCACGCATAAATAGCACTCCCTCAGTCCCTCCCTGTTGACATGGTCAGCTGTCGCATTCACAGAGAGTTTTTGCACCTTCGAACATCCCCTGCTTGCCTCTTTGCTACCCCTACTTGCCCCTGCACAACCCCTGCTTTACCCCTCGAGTCGCTAAATTGTTTTCTTGCGGCATTTCGGTATTGCACCATTTGCGCTAACGACTATTGGAACGCCTGAAATGCGACTGTGTTACAAACGGGATCTTTAACGTGAAAATAGTAGTACTGTGCTTTTAAACTAAGATTTTGCTTTCTTACAAAAACTCTGTATAGCTAACTACAAAATTGTAAAATTATTAGTAGACTTCCATTGACTAATGACAAAAAGTGTAGATATTTAGCGTAACAAAGCAAAAACACGTCTTTATCACAATAAAACAGAATACTACAAACACAGATAAATTCCGAAACTAGAACTGACACTCAGGATATAGGAGACGATTACGAGACCCATTGAAATATTTTCGTAGCGCCACCACGCGGCGCAATTAAAGTTTTTGCGCTCCACGGAGAAGTGCATCCGTGGCACGTCCTGGAGTTATGAGGCGCTCGTGACTCTGAACCGCACTGTACAAGCAAACAAAGAGATTGGTGTACACTGTACAGGCAGCCACCTCATGAACAAGGTTGTTAATATGCATAGCGAATTTTTGACATCTCTTGTGATACAAATTCATGTTTAGTATATTCGGCGACTTGTGGCAAAATATACATTCGATCGATTATACCGTTCGGCCTGTCCAATATTATGCCGAATTAATCCAGCCTTAGAGTATTTCTTATCATTTTATACTAGCATTTCACCATGCGGTGCTTTAGGGTCCATAGCAATAATCATCTCGCTAAGTCAGTATAGGTCACCTCCTGGCTCCTTGTGCCATTATTTTATGGTCTGCGGACTGCGAGGCTGCGAGCACTTGTGTAAGATCTTTTGTATGACATCAATCCACCTACAGCACATTGAGCTCATAAGTGAATGATTAATATTTGGGACACGGAAATTTTGTGCACGTTACTTATAATCAAAATTTTGCTATCAGAGTACCGAGTGGAAAGTTTGTGTTTTCACTTGTATATCTAACTTTTTGCCTTATTGTACCATCGCTGTTTCGTTCACCATCTCGAAACATGCTCTTTACTGTTTACTTCCTAAAATTCATTCCATGTTTTCAGTTATTTCAGCTATCCGTAAAAGTTGAGGCTAATAAATAATACTCCGTTAGATCTACATAAATATTCTCTTGCTGAGCACCTAGATTAATATTCAGTGCGTCAGCTTATTTAACAGTCTAATTTTTTATTAAAGTCTAAGCACGTTTTTCTAAGTATAATATTCCAATAATTCTAAATTAAAATCAAAGTAAAAATCTCAGAATATTTTAATAAAAGGGTACTTGAGTTTACTTTGACTAATTATTACACTTGAACAAGACGAGGAAGCAATAAAATGTTATAAATTCGGCTCAGTAAATAATATGAAGGAAAAGAGGAAGATGTCAAATATAATAAAAAGCGCTTTATTTCACGAACCTATAAGTGCCGTCGAACAAAAAGCGGACGAATCTAGGCAAAGAGAGAGACGTTTTTATTGGAGAAACTTAAATTGAACTAGGGAGGGGACATCCCGTCATCGGTCTCGTTTATTTGGCCAGCATTTAAGACCCAAGACGTAAGAATTTTTCATAAGTGTCTAGCTAATTAGTGTTGGCACAAATCTTCAAACTCGAAACTTTTAATGACGACGAATGAAAGTTTACACGCTCCTTAAGTTCTACCACTCGGCGCGCACGAATTTTCCTGGCCTCATTAAGAAGTTGCTGTTCAATTTTAAGCAAAGTTGTTGCCATTATTGATAACGATATGTAGTGTTATGTTCGTTAAAAATTACACCGTTCCATGTCCCATTAGTAGATAATAAAAATCATGTACGATCCAAGATTTCCTCCTTTATGTGGTGTATCAAATAACATGGGGTAATGGAACCATAGCAACATTCAAAATAATAACGGACTTAGATCTCTTTGAAGGAACTGGAACTTTTCTGTGCTCTGTGAATATGGGCTTTATGTGCTAAAGATTCCTTTTTGTATTTTTATGTGACAAGGGCAATAGAATGCTTTAGAGCCTAGTATTCAAAGTAAAGAAAAATAGAAATCTATATAACAAAGGTCAACAGGACAACAGTAATAGACAAAAAATAAATAAAATATGAAAGGACGGTAGACGTCTACCGTCCTTTAATAATAATCCTTTTATCCTTGATCTTTCCCGACCGTTTGCTCGGCTCAACTTTTTTACCACAACCTAAACATCCAAGCCAACCCGACTTTTCATTTACAAAGCTTTTAATTTAACAACATAGCTTCTAAAAACATCAGATCAAAGATAAGACCATCTCATCTCGGTGTATCATCTCAGATTACAGTTCTATCACTACCTACACTCGTGTAAAAGGGGCGATAACGTGTGAAAATATCCCGCGGCACCTCGTGTCAATATCGCGCGATCAAATTCCATTAAGGCGTGCGATCTTCGCCTGAGAACTCTATAAAAGCCAGTGGAATAGCCCCTCATCTCGACTGATTCACGGCCAATGGAGACCAGCTAATAGAAGGGAATAACGTGTGTGCATGTGTTTTGCAGCTTAGAAGGGTGTTTTTTTAAGTCAAATGTAAGCTTTATAGATCGACAGCTAGAATACATTGTACTGTACTCCAAAATTGTAACACGTCCCATGATTGCTTATTGTTGTTTGGTTTCAATGTCGGTCTTAACACTGAAAGCTACATTTTCTAGACATTCCACATCATACTAACTTATGTAATATCTAAGTTTGTGTGAGATTGACATGCTTTCTCATTTATTCAACGAAGTAGATTACACGGCTGTAACAGAACTTGGAATTCTAATTTACTTTACATACGTGTAAAGTACGCGCTTCAGTAATCGTACCTAGAATTACCCACATGACGTAACTGAACAACGTTTCAAGTGAAAATGAATCATTATTGCGCCTACAATGAATAATGAGAACTGTGACAATAGTCTGAATGAGGTCTAGACATTTCTGAAATAAACTGTGTCGTTAGTTACCATAATTAATATCAGACTGCCATAAATGTATCTTAAATTTTAATTAACTTTTGTTTAACTGCGTAACGTAAATTACAGTATCAGTCGACTATATACGAACCGTGCAAATAACGTGATTTCCTGTGAAATATATCCTCCGGCAGCAATTTATCAATCCATTAAGCTTTATTGAAGCGCGACTCGAATTACTCGTAATTGATAATATTTTGATAATAGTCAACATTCACTGGTGCACAACGAGAAACAGATTGTATTCCTTCGGGCTGTAGGAATTTAAATAGAGGTTGGTTCAATTTTAATGGCCATTTCAAGCTACTATTGTATAAAACACCACACAAAAACATGTGTCGTAATGAGAGAAAACTTGTGTTGTAAATTGACACAAAAAGATGTGTCGTACTTCAGGAAAAAGAAAATATAACGTACGCGCTATTAACCTCATTCAAGTTAATCATACAACATATTCCGAACAGAGACGCGAAAATAACACGTAAAAAAATGTAAAAGTTTTCCACATTCCTCGTCATATCTTACGATATAACGACAATGTGTTTACGGCCCATAAATTCTCTAATAAACCGTAAAATTTCATTGCTTTATTTGTCTCTTTTTCGGCACTAGGCAGATAACATTTTAGGAAAGAAACATCGTCCCAGATACGTAGTTTAATCAGCGTTATGCGACAAAGGAGCACCTGCTACAAATTTGCGGAATTACGTTACAAAACTTGTAAAGCAAAAGTTGCGGCTACGATGACGTAATAAGGTCCTAGATGGCACGCAAATTGAACGTTAAAGTTTCTGCTGTGCGGCAATAGAAAACGTCAGGCAACTCGCAGAAAGGCTATTAATTATGAGAAAGGAAATTGAAACCCCAGTGGAAATGGAAAAGTAATAAAATGCAACAGCGATTGCAAGATGAGTGCTAGTGCAGCCCGATGCGGCGCCCGAACACGGTTCAAACTGGGGCAATCTCGCCGCCCTGCCTTTATATTTTATAAGTACTTAGTTAGCCATCATTTAACTGGGTGCCGCCTGTGGTTTGTCTGTCTGTTTCTATAATAATTTCTGCATGTAAAACGGTACTGCCACGAATATAAAATCAGTGTTTTCGGATCTGTTGTTAAATAAAACGAGATATTTTGTAATTTTGACAAACCATTCATCACTTGATTCCTATTGACCTTTCCCGTTGGTTCCTATCCAAGAACTATTCAAACAACATTTAAAGGTAAACAATAGACGCGTAAATTCAAAATACACAATGAAAAATTAAACCGCGCGGCAGGTGCGAATAGTCGCGAAACAAAAACAGAGCTCGATTTATGTATTGTCTACCGTAGCTATCAGTGATTCGGTTTAGAATTTTTGCAAACAATGGCGTACAAAACAAATGAACAGCGGCATAGACGATGCGTCGGCGAAATGTTCAATGGGAGCATGGAAGCCATTTATTCGTACGTACGATGGCGTTTCATTAGCAATTTGTTATCGTCTACCTCCACGTCGGGTCTCTTGCGACCACTGTCCTGTGAACTACGATCTGTACTGATATATTTTCATTGTCTATACTGACGGCCAATTTGGTAAGGGCTGTAGACAACTACTGGACCCTTACGGCCGCATAAAAGTAACTAATAATCAATTTATCCTAACAATTTCCATACATAACAAGCAAGATAACACCGACCTTTGTTATAAACCATTGTTATCCGATTTTCCCAACAAAACAACCTATATTTAGGAAAAATATCTTAAAAGACCCAAAGATCGGATATGGAGGCTGAACCTATGTAGATCCCTAATTTTGTGCGTGACAAAAAAGCGTTAAATTTCCCAGTTCATGGCCCAATTTATCGCATATTTCATTACCAAGCAAAAAAAAATAGATATGGTACGAAAAAGAATATTTGTAAAAATATTGTTTTTACGAGCGTGATCCCGGCTGAAGCTGAAATACACATTATGTACGGTAGAAACGACCCGGTGATGTAGCAAATACGAAAAACGTTACGTGAAATATTATATTAATGTTATGTTACTGCGATAAGCTATGATTGTAGTAAGAGGCGTCGGAACTAAATGACTTTTATAGCTTTTTCAGTAATTAGACGCCCTGTAATGGAATCTATTTCTCATTCAACATTTTATAAACGATGACTGATGTACATTCTACGTTTGATATTACAGAAAATTAAATAATCAGTAAAATTAAATTATACTAAAGACATAAATAAAATTTAAAAAAAGTTACAGTGCGTCTAAAAAAAATCTTAGAACCTTCAGTATAGTAAAAAAAAACTTGTTTTTTCAGTTATTGGTGTCAGTTACAATTTCTGGCCTCACCAGTCTCTAATTCATCCCTAGCCATTTGAGAAGCTCAGTCACAGATTTAACTACACACAGTACCACTAAATTCACAGAATAATTTAAATCAAATCCAAATCAACCTCAACGGTACGATTATTGAAAAGAAAAGCAAAAACGTAAGCAAATCGCATCGTCCTTCAGAGATAATGGCGTCAAACGTTAAACAATACAGCAACATTTTACAAATATAAAGCTCTTGTGAGGATTACGTAAAAGCGTTGTTAAAATTACATCACGTTTCATATTAAATTACAGAAGAGAACAGAATCGGGGAACAAAGCGGCAGGACCGCTCCCTGAGGAAGACGACAATTTTCTAGGTCAACACTGCATTTTATTATTTGCTTATTTTATTAAAATCTTCGTCAAGATAGTAAATGTTTTACTACCGTCCTTGTCAAGTTGTCTGTTTCAGTTTTCTTGAATTTTCAGTTTCAGTGTGAGCTGGAGTTTATTGTTTCGCGTTTAATTTCTCATA